>JAMKCH010026516.1:0-63811 GCA_023653785.1 Ophioderma brevispina
GACAGGATTGGTCAAGCTTTATAATGAGATTAGTTAATTTCCTGATTGAGTATTCATACATGAAATACACCAGGTCTACTTATACATGAGATCTATAATTACTTAACCCAAATTTTGGAAATTGTATGGGTTACAGAGTATTTTCCAACGTAAGTAGGTGTATTGCCCCCCGGATCCGTTGGTGTGGCCTTGTATTTCCGGTGACTATCAGTGGTGGAACTACCGTGAAATATAGGAAAAAAAATTGACCAAAGTTTCCAAAATGTGGCCCACCTGACCAAATGTGTGTTAACTGAGGATTTAAAGGTTCTAACTGACATTTTTTGTCTTTGTGAGGTAATGGTAATTTTGAAATTTACATTTGCTAAGCTTTGAAGTAATTTGCTTAGGTTTTCAAAATGTAAATTGATTTAAAAGTCCCATATCCAATAATTTGTTTTCGCTTTATATTTTTTGTTTTGAACGGTCATATCTCAAAATGGCAAAATGTCAGTTAGAACCCTGTAATAATTCTACGAACTCTCTTTATCCACATTTCTGAACACTTTCTGCCGTATAGCTTCCTAATTAAATCAACGTTTCATTTTAATGGTCAATGTGAGTTAAACGTTTGTATCGGAGCTGGCTGTATTGATCACATGATCAACCACTAGATATTTAAAGGTGCATTTCGTGATTTTAGCAGCTTCTGTTTCGTTGATGATTCACTACAAAGAAGTGAGAATAAACCTATTGCTAAAACGTCATTTGATTCCGATCGTGCATGATGGTGTTATGAGCAAATGTTTGCATCATGGTGTTCCATGCAGAGAAACTCAGGGATTAGGCACATAAACAATACCAAGATTAACATTTGAGATGATACAAAAATCTGGTCAAAAATCTTAACTATTTTAGATAAGTCAGGGGATGGTGTGTGATTTATGTATTACGCAAAAATTCCCCTTTTCACGTTTTTTAATGTCCCGGCTTTCTTGCATGGTCACCTTTTCAAGCGGCTCGTTTTCAGCTGGCAGCCTAACGTGGCTATTAACAATAAGCAATATTGGGAAAAATAGATTGATTGACACATTAATTTATTTTAGTTCTAAAAAGTGTGAATCTTAATTATCTTCCAAAATGGCTGCTGATTGACGTCATATTGCATACAGTCTATACACCATAGAGGAATACAATTGGAAGAAGTCACTATCAAGTCGATTTTACTTTCATTGATTAATCTGGATAACAAAAATGGTACATATAAACTGATATTTTGCAATCTCTGATGGATAAAAGTTTTAAAAATTATGCATTTCGTATAACCATAAGTAAGTATTAATCCGTAAGTGCACAATAATCCTGCTAAGTGTTTCCCATAACGACATCTTAATACACAGATAAAATGATTAAACATAAGGTAGCGACTCTCAACTGGAGCAATAAAAGTAGTTCAAACAACGACAAACCCGATTCTCAATCCACGATCTATTAGAGTGACATCACTGAATAAACAATAAGAATTATAGTAATTAATATTATACCCAACATAATATTGTATCAAACCCTAGCATTCTGATATTGTTGGCTGAGTAATCCGTAATAAGAAGTGCACAAATTCAGAAAAAAAATCACTCGAGTATAAACTAGTTTGGCAGTGATGTATGGGGTTGTGTTGGATATCTCCGTTATGGCGTGTCATGTTCTCTTACAATAATCACATGTCTAGGAGGGATCACGGCAGCTCTATGTAGCCCTGTTAACAAGCTTAGTTACAGGGCGAAGTGATTCCAAAAATGGCGAATACTTCTGAAAATTACCACCAAAAAGCACTGACAAAAAATACATTATTAACCCGATTCTGATGCGAGAAAGCAGTGACGGAACTATAGTAGGTGGCAGAAAAAGGCGTTCCCCAGGGGTTTCCTGCAGAAAAAAAAAGAGAAAGAAAAGTAAGAAAATGAAAGAAGGAAAAAGAGAAAAAGAGACAAACCCTTCAAATCGGCAAGTTCCGCTCCCCAGGGGGTACTTGTCTGGATTCGCAATTGAGTCCATTAAATATTAAGCTGACTAGGTATGTATATATTGTGCGAGAAATCAAACTATATCACCTGCTTTTAATTCATTTTGTTTCAAACTTACATGAACAAAGCAAAGAGATTCTAATCATTTTTATCTCTTTCCAAAATGTTATTTGCTTATTTGTGTTTTGTATCGTTTTTGTTCTGTGGTCGTTATTTTATTCCTCGTTTTCTCAAATATAAACCTTTTCCCGCCTTTTTAAACATCGTTACATCATACTTCAATCTTTTTTAATGGTGTGTGACTTATGTACTGCCATTTTCTGCTTTCTCTCCTTACCAAATATGACACCCCGTTTTTTTCTGATTCTACAAAAGACAACAAGTCGAAAGAAATCAGGCAATTGAACTCGATGAAAAGTGTTAAATAAAATTGATTATATTTTAAAGGTGATATCTCAAAACAAAGAGCTAAGTTACTCTGAGGGCGTTTAAGTTCATTAAAACACAGCAACAAGGCCCTGAAAACAAATAAAGCTGTGCTAAGGCCTCCACATGGAAACAAATCGAGGTAGGCAATCACCTTACGAGAACCGTTACGTTAAGGCTGACTCAGAGATTTCGAAATAATTTTTTTTTTTGTGTGTATACGTAATTAAAATAGTCATCTAGAACTAAAGATAGTCTAAATGCTTAATTCCAAGTTTAAAGATGAATCGGATTTTTCGTTTTTATTTATGCACAGTATAACAGTGCCATAGGATATCGTGTATAACGAAAATTCCGGATCCGG
Source organism: Ophioderma brevispina (assembly GCA_023653785.1). NCBI lineage: Eukaryota > Metazoa > Echinodermata > Ophiuroidea > Amphilepidida > Ophiodermatidae > Ophioderma > Ophioderma brevispina. The sequence continues at coordinate 2,794 of JAMKCH010026516.1, forward strand.
AATTTTATAACCAAGTTGTGATTTTCTATTTGAGCTTAGTTATTTCACACAGAGATTAGTATATGGACAAGCATTGTGTATATGCAAAACACGATTTGTTTGATAATTGAGTACGCAATCATCGGGAAATATCTGAGTCAGCCTTTAAGGAAACCTCTGGTGACGCCCTGAGCATTGCTGAATGATATAACATTATAGCATCACATTATAACATAGCAAACTGTAGCACTACATTGCTGTATGATATTACATTATAGCAACGAACAGGCCTTAACAGGTACAGCTTAAAGCGAAATCAAATCTATCACACACGGATGACCAAGCGACAAATGCAGTCGTGTATGAATACTGTGATAAGTCAGATTAAAAAAAGTTTAAGGGGCCAGTGTATATCGATTTAAAGGGAATTTGAGCCACTTTCAATACCGATACTTGCGGATTTCTTAGCATAAATCAGTTAAAAAAACAACAACAGCAACATCAGTACCAACAGCATCAACAAACAACAAGAACAACAACAGCAGCAGCAACAACAAACAATGGCAAAATATCACATATTTTGTTGATTTCATTTTTCAATCCATTGTGATATGTACTTAATTTAGCAGTATAACTCTAACATGATAGTTAGGGGGAAGATGTAAATATTCATTATGTTATAATGAGCTCTTACAGTTATTTAAATTAATTAATATTCTTTTCCTTTGTTATTGTAGTGGATTATCCTTCATTTGCATAAATTAATATTCATTTCCTTTGTTATCCAAAACGGGATAAACCGCAATACAAAGAGAGGCGTTCGGGGGAAGGTATATTTCGCCCTAACGCCAAAATGTGTGTGTGTGTGTGTGTGAGAGAGAGAGAGAGAGAGAGATTGGATCTATATATTTATAATATATAATTATATCGACTACGGGCCTGCCATTAGCACTATTTAATCAGGTCATATATTGTAATTGATCATAAACTTGGTCTACTTCTTTGGCTCTGTCATTTGCGAAGACATATATTATTGATATCTGTCAGATTGAATCAGAAATCTGGCAGAAATAATTTGCGGTGATGGACACGGTATTACAACCCATCTCTCATCTTGAATTTGCCAGAGTTTATCCAGTGCGTACAGCTACATCTCATTAAAGTTTGCTTCGTCGGTAGAACAATATGTGTATGTATGATTACTTCGTTGATTTTTGTTATACACTGGTTAACAGCAATGTTTGTAAATGTGTTAGGGCCTGGTAAGTTAACTTGACTGTTATTGTTGGAAATTGAATACTCTGGGCCATAACAATTTGTAGCAATGGGTTCACAAGTAGGCCTAACAAGTGACGTAGGATGTTAATTGGTCTATTTAGTCTTTTGGCAACAACAAGAAAATACAGATATACAAATAAATATGAATGATGGACTTTCTAACCTGCAGTTTACTCTCGATTAGCTAAGATAGTGGTCTGGCTCTCCCGGTCGAAAATCCTCCCTATATTTCTGGCATACGGGTCATCTGATGTTTCACGGCACATTACCTCTTGTAATGGATAGTATACTGAAACAACCAATTGCAATATCAATATAATTTTGTCTTTTTTGTACGCTTTTGAAAAAAAGTAAATGTTGGATATTTCTTTGAGTTAATTTATGCATAATGTAAAAACATAAACATGCCAACATTGTCACGTTTCCGTTTGTTATCAGTGTTTGTTCATTAAATTGTAAAAAAATTATCATTTGTTTAAGATGATGAATGTTCAAGACACACGCGTCCGCTGATGTTTTTAATGTTTGCTTTTGCGTCTTACCACAGAGTTAATGATAAATTAAATCTCACTTTGTGCACTACGTTGCTTGCAGTAAAATTGAATTACAATTTTGCAATTCAAATTTATTTTAAAGTTGACATTCGAACTAAAACTAAACGTTGCTTACAATGTTTTCATCCTTTTAACTGATCGTTAGATTTTAATTGCATTGACAAATTTTTCAAAGAAACTGGTGTTTCCATTTGACGGGATAAATGGATAACCCACGCATCTTTTTGTTGGGTTTCCCGTATTCTGGAGGCATGAAGTTCAGCATTAGCAAAAGGAACGATTTAACAACTTGTTGTTTTGCTTGGGGAGACAATTCGCCAGCGAAGTGTTGCGTCAAATCATAGTCAACCGGATCGCGCTATCTTGTCTTGAACCACATAAAAATAGTCTTCACACAAAATCTATGCCAAAATGCACTCCAAAAGATGCGCATCTCGTACACATAACCACTGTGAATATAGAGATAAAAAAAAAATAAGAAATCAGATTTATGGTTCCGCTCCGTGATTTTTGAAAAGTGGGAAAGTGGGAAAATATATAAAACAAGGCAAGGGTCCGCTCCGTAATTTTTTTTCAAAAGTGCATTTCAATGCAGTTAAGGGACGTTGGGGATATATCCCAAAAAGAATTAAATACTCTCAACAGTCAGCCCCCTATGTGTACAAATTACTTAAACTCATTTTGAACGTAAAGCACTGTTACTGTGCACCACCCTCTGTGTATACGTGGTTGGAAGCTGCCATGATTTTTCGAAAAATACCTACCACATAGCATCATTATAAATCCTTAACGAACGCGTATGTCATAAACAAAACTCTCAGATATTGATATCAACATAATAATATAGATTCATTTACAAAAAAATACATACGTTCGATAAATGGTCATAAACAAAACGAAGGCTACGGTCTTCTTTTGATGTTTTGCGGCTTGACAAGCGTAGATTTGGAGACAGATCATTCAACGTCTTTGGTCCTATATACTGTGGAACAAGCTTCCCGTTAAAATGATAGAGGCACCTTCCATCAGTATCTTTAAGCGGCTCCTGAAAACATTTTTACTTATTTTCTGACGCTTAAAATTTTGTTAACTTTGGATTTGTTAGTTTGCTGAATGTCATGTTGTATATGCATTATTATCATGTAGGTGATCCAAAGGCTGATTTAAAAAAAAATAATACTCATTGTAAGCTTATTATGTCATAAATACTAGAACTTTCCTTACATAATAATTTATTTTGACAAAGAATATACTTTACTACTGAACTCTAGTTTTGCCGCATGCAAAATTCATTTTCAGGAGTTCATTCATAGGATTTTGGGTATGAATGCTTGTTTGTTGAATATCAAATTCGGTCTAATATTGCATGATTTTTTACCACTTTTGGCGTTCATCACAGTGGGCATGCATAAACGTTTGTTTATTATACGGTTCCGTCTCTACATACGAGGTAAACATGAACTGACCTTAAAATGGAATATAGGGAACTGTCTGCAAGGTTCCGTTCATTCATCTACAAGTTGAAGATGCTAAAATATTCTGAGTAATATAATCAAACTGAATAAGGATTTACATCGTGTCCTATTGCCGTTCTTTACTCAATGACTGTTTCTATGTTTCTTCCTAGCGCTCTTTATTCAATGATTGTTGCAAGTTGTCTTCTTGACGCTCTTTGCTCAATGGTTGTTGCTAGTTGTCCTTTTGACCCTCTTTGTTCAATGGTTGTTGCAAGTTCAAGTTGTCTTCTTGACGCTCTTAATCATGTTAATTCAGTGGTTGTTGCAAGTTGTCCTCTTGACCCTCTTTGTTCAATGATTTTTGCTAGTTGTTCACGCTTTTTGTTCAATGGTTGTTACAAGTTGTCCTCTTCACGCTCTTTGTTTAATGGTTGTTGCTAGTTGTTCTCTTGACCATCTTTGTTCAATGATTTTTGCTAGTTGTCCTCTTCACGCTCTTTGTTCAATGGTTATTGCAAGTTGTCCTCTTCACGCTCTTTGTTTAATGGTTGTTGCTAGTTGTCCTCTTGACCCTCTTTGTTCAATGGTTGTTCCTAGTTGTCCTCTTGACGCTCTTTATTCAATGGTTGTTGCTAGTTGTCCTCTTGACCCTCTTTGTTCAATGATTGTTGCAAGTTCAAGTTGTCTTCTTGACGCTCTTAATTCAGTGGTTGTTGCAAGTTGTCCTCTTGACCCTCTTTGTTCAATGATTTTTGCTAGTTGTCCTCTTCACGCTCTTTGTTCAATGGTTGTTACAAGTTGTCCTCTTCACGCTCTTTGTTTAATGGTTGTTGCTAGTTGTCCTCTTGACCCTCTTTGTTCAATGGTTGTTCCTAGTTGTCCTCTTCACGCTCTTTGTTCAATGGTTGTTACAAATTGTCCTCTTCCGCTCTTGTTTACTGGTTGTTGCTAGTTTGTTCCTCATGACCCTCTTTGTTTCAAAATGAATTTGCTAGTTGTCCTCTTCACGCTCGTTGTGTTCAATGGTTGTTGCAAGTTGTCCTCTTGACGCTCTTTTGTTCCGATGGTTGTTGCTTAGCTTGTCCTCTTCACGCTCTTTGTTCACTGGTTGTTGATAGTTGTACTCTGCAACGCTCTTTGTTCAATTGGTTTGTTGATTGTCCGCTTGACCCTCTTTGTTCAGTCTGCTGTTAGCCAACAGTGTGGTATTGATGTCATTTGTTCAATACTAGTTGCTAGCTTCCGATATCAAACTCTCAATTTTAATGTGGAGAAGTGGGTGGATGAGGTTTTCAATCGCGTTTAATTTGGATTTCTTCTAATTTATAAAGGTATTATTCTGGTGTAGAATGGAATAAGTTATCAAGTAAGAATGTGGAGCCCATATGACCTACTTTTCCAGGTTAATTCATACCAACATTTGTAAATAATAAATATTAAAGCGTTTTAGATCGATCTTGGATTACTTTTGACTTCTAAATCCTCAGACCAACTTTTAATACTAGGCCTATCTTACGATGTTTTTCAAACAATTACTTCAAATGACGACTATATAGACGACCATTGATTCTCTTGTCGTCAAACACTCACCAAATTCTATTGGAGAACCATAAGAATTTTGCAATGACCCCAATTTTCTGGACCCCACCTAAGAGATAGAAAGGAAACTAATCGAGAGATCAAGAAAGAAAAAGATAGGAAGATACTATTACCACTTACCACTTAAATTTTACCATAAATTGTACAACTCCAGACCATTGCTTATTCGCCACGAGAATTTTTTTCTAAGGAATAAATATAATCCAAACGCCTTTTCGCATGTACTGCAAAACTATGTTTTGAAATTTACAAACTTTCCCGAGGGAAATTTACAAACCTCTTTTGTCGCATAACATGATAACTATGCATTGCAGATGCTAGAAACTATTCCTTATTTTGACACATTAAGCTAGATGAACTCTTTTTCTTTTTCTTTTTTACCAAAATTTGAGCAACTTCTGATTTTGAACGCTTTACAAATGGAAATTGACCTTTTTTAAAACAATTTTAGCCATTTTAACCCTATAACTCTAAAGTCAATGGTCATAGATGGTACAAACTATTCATCTTTGAAATCCGTATGACTAGACGGAAAAAGTGATATCACAATTTGAGACCATTAATATAGAGGGTCCATATAACTACCAAAGGTATCAAAGCTTAGATGTAGTGGGGCATGAACGATGATGTTTGACCCAGATCCGAGCTCCCGCTCCAATGGTGTGATGTGACGAAGGCCTTCTGCATGTTTTGAGACAAGTGTATTTTAAAGATCTTTGATTACATTGGAATTAATGCCTTGAGGATGCTATTTGATTGGTACTTTGCCCTCAGCAAAGGATTTGTTCTAGTTTGTGCACAGCTGTAGTTATAATCGAGGTGTAAAATTGAATAACGTTGGTCAGTTTAAGTTACAAATTGCAACGTTTTAACAGCCGATAGCAAAATTACTTGAATGGGTTAATACGAACTTGTAACCTAATAGTATCATGTGAGTCCATATGCCGATTCACTCCTCTCCAACATTGTTTTTGAATTTATTGATGATGCTTATAAAGTGCTGTTATATAATAATATCAGAGTAAGCTCTCGATGTTATTCATTTAATTACAAAATATATTGATTAAGCTCGTCTCTTCCGTTTACTGCGTGATAATTTAATCGCGCCTTTTCAACTTTGAAACAGGTTTCTCACAATCATTTTTATTAGTACGATAAAGCAAAGATTGACAAAAATAGATCATTAAGATCTGTTATTCACTGTACATGACAAACCTAACCACTGGTCTGGGTGGTAAATCATCATTTTATTGGACATGTTCCAATGTACACCCGCTTCACCGCCAAAACAACGCGGGAAACAACGCTCCGTCGGATTTGCATGTATAGATCAGTTAACCTCCTACCTTACTTCTTTCCCCCCTGCGATTCCATTCCTATGAATCGTTATGGACATAATGCTATTAGGTCAAAAGAAGATGTATTTATAACCCATAAAAATTCAAAGCATAATAATCTTGGGGATTATATTATTCGAGAGGTAAAGTCTGACGTGGCAATGGACCCATCAAACCTACTACAGACGGTTATGTAAATTGAATCAGCTGGAATCACTAAAGATCAATGGGTATTGCTTAAAGGGTCTATAATATGAAGTACATTGTACTTTTACAGAGCCATGGCTAAAGACAATGTGACAAGTGACGTTACTTTGGCAGACAACTATAGAACTCGCAGAATTGGCAGACAATCAGAATTTAGAGCCCGGGCTTTTTAAAGTACGTCAAATGAGGTATGCGCAATTCAGTAATGCGCAGTTATTTTCAAGGCCAACCAGAAGAGACCAGCCTTGTAAACAGATGTCACATTGTTTATACAATGTGAGTAAAAAATTTAATCTGTGTTCTATACCAAAATTAATGGAATGTTTTAACATGCACTTGTTGTGTTTCTCCCGTTTTGTTAGGCACTTAATTTCAGAAAAAAAATCTTTCATGTATGGCTGCACACGGCAAAATAATCCATGGCTGATTTTTTTTTCAGGATAGTTTCTAATGTTGTGAGGAGCAACATATAAAAAGTCCCCAAGAGTCCTCCTTGTGCTAATTGGGCAATAAGGGAGTAATGTTTATACAGGGGTAAAAATATTAAATGAATCAATTGAGCTAAATCATTGATTATTGTATTCTTCTAACCTCACTGATTAAGAAAAGGTATAGTTTGCCTAACTTTAAACCTTTAGGTTTAGGAATACAGGCCAACAACTGTTCAAGGTCATCGTGGGATAAAATTTCCCAAACAATCCGATTTTAATCGAATTAATTCTAAATTACTTGTACATGTTGTGTGGCCATATTAAGGTGAAATACAATCACTGCCTCCATCTACATCTTTTAAATGTTGAAGGGCAGCGGCTTATGACCTTCCATAGACCCTGTAGTAATCTGTCATAATGAGCTCTATGCGGGAGAATTGCTTAGACTGTTTAAATACATATTTTGAGTTTATACACAACGAGATGATAACGTGGACACACTTTGAAAAGAAGCGGAGAATTTTGAGGCTTTACCCCCAGTATGACCTTGAACCTTTATTTCCATAATTATAGTTAATTAACCATAAACCGTAGATATGGCAAACTATACTTATTAATCTTTTTGGCATGACACAAACGATGGTATACATTTTAACACAATCGGAATGTTTTAAATTTGGCACCTGTATAAACGTTAGCCCCTTATACCTCAATTAGCACAGTGAGGAACTTGATGACTTTTGATATGTTACCCTCGCACAAAATTAGGAAACTATCCTGAAAAATTCAGCTATGGCTTATTTATTTCCGGGTGCTTTTTATTTACCTTGGACTAAATGGGACTTGGGCCAACTTGGAGAATTAAAAATGGGCAAAAAAAAAAAAAAAAAAAAAATTAATGGAATGTTTTAACATGCACTTGTTGTGTTTCTCCCGTTTTGTTAGGCACTTAATTTCAGAAAAAAAATCTTTCATGTATGGCTGCACACGGCAAAATAATCCATGGCTGATTTTTTTTTTAGGATAGTTTCTAATGTTGTGAGGAGCAACATATAAAAAGTCCCCAAGAGTCCTCCTTGTGCTAATTGGGCAATAAGGGAGTAATGTTTATACAGGGGTAAAAATATTAAATGAATCAATTGAGCTAAATCATTGATTATTGTATTCTTCTAAGGTGAAATACAATCACTGCCTCCATCTACATCTTTTAAATGTTGAAGGGCAGCGGCTTATGACCTTCCATAGACCCTGTAGTAATCTGTCATAATGAGCTCTATGCGGGAGAATTGCTTAGACTGTTTAAATACATATTTTGAGTTTATACACAACGAGATGATAACGTGGACACACTTTGAAAAGAAGCGGAGAATTTTGAGGCTTTACCCCCAGTATGACCTTGAACCTTTATTTCCATAATTATAGTTAATTAACCATAAACCGTAGATATGGCAAACTATACTTATTAATCTTTTTGGCATGACACAAACGATGGTATACATTTTAACACAATCGGAATGTTTTAAATTTGGCACCTGTATAAACGTTAGCCCCTTATACCTCAATTAGCACAGTGAGGAACTTGATGACTTTTGATATGTTACCCTCGCACAAAATTAGGAAACTATCCTGAAAAATTCAGCTATGGCTTATTTATTTCCGGGTGCTTTTTATTTACCTTGGACTAAATGGGACTTGGGCCAACTTGGAGAATTAAAAATGGGCAAAAATAAAATCCCACCACCAATATTACACTCTAAGAAAAAAGGTGCGAAAGAGGTTCTAAACCTGTCCTCTATGGAACCTTGTAAGGTTCTTCAACGAACCAAAATAGTTCTTTAATTTTATAAGCACCTTTTATGGTTTTGTTAGGAACCTTTTTGGGTTCTCGGACTTTTAAGAACCATTTTTGAGGGTGCCATTCTTGAAGGTTCCATATAGAGGTCAAACAGGTTCTAACGCCGTATTTTTTTCTTAGAGTGTACAACAAAATGAGCTATTACTCACAAACTTACGAGGTTACATTTACGGACGTATCAGAATTGCTATTCTTCAACATGGCCCACCGTGATTAACACATAGCTGAAATCTGTTTAGCATTTGTGCAACTGCCCTCCGAATCATCTGTCGGACCTGCTTGAGGATAAATTAATAATAATAATAATAATGATAAAGTCTGGTGATCTTGGAGCCATCCTACTTAATGTTTTAAGACCATCACTCTGTTTCCAAATAACTGCTGTAAACGAGCTCTCACAATTGCTGTTCAATGTGCAGGAGCACCGCCCTGTGCCCACCATGCCTATGGTGCCGGAATCTCACAAATTATTCCTCAAGGTCTGGGACAACCTGGTCATTTAGCATTGGAAGAAGGTGCCAACACGACCACCGTTACCAACAAGGCCAATCCACACTGCAATCTTTTCTCTCAAAGGCAAAGTCAAGAGGCCTTTGACCGCTTGGGGCATACTACCTGACATTGTGGGTGCTGATTGGGACATTTAGATAAAATGCAATTTCATCGCCGATGTCTTGCATGGTCTACCTATCAAAAGTTCATACTTCCATTTCATTTAATACGGATGCCATTGTAAGTCAAGGCGTGTGATCCGATTGAAAGTACTTTGAGGCAATCCCAAAATGCCAAACGCTAATTCTGAAGCCATTCAGGTGACACTGCTGCTGAACAGCATATTTTCCGCTGATCTTATAGTAATAGGACATCCAAAATGGCATGTCGTCGGCCGCGTCACATACTGACGTGTTTGCAAAATATGCATCTCGAGAAAAACGGCTTTGAAGATCTCGCGATTTTAATTTGCCCCATACTGTTAATTAAAACATATATTTCGATTAAGAACCTAGTGGAAAAAATCGCAAAAAAACTACATCAGGATCACTTCCAAATACGTCTTATGTGCGCGTTTGCGCAAATATGTCACTATGTGAAACGACAAATTACAATTCTAAATTTCTATAATTCTAAAAACCTAAAATTCCAAATCTCTAACCGCGACTTGCCAACATAACGTCGTCGCCACACATACTCACTATGTTACGCGGTCGCGTACTTCAAAATTGCAGATACGATGCTATTTGGGACCTGCGCAGTAAAGATTTTCGACAAATACCGTCCGTTACGTGATGCTGAACAACTTTTAAGCGACGCTTTTGTAAATACGCCATAATTAAGTGATTAATATTTTACTAAATTAAGACGCTAACTTTGAGGTTTTAAAATTGGTGAATATTTGAATAGTACACGACAAGCGTACATGACAAGTCCAAATGTCGAATACGTTCACTATGTGACGCCGGCCCGACGATTTGTTTTAGGTTTTTTGAAAAGGCTTGTCCATGTGGCTCGTATTTGTAATCGTTTCATAGACCGTTGGACCGACTTGGGCATCTTGTATCGGAAATTTGGCTGGCGAAGTTTCGTAATACCATCTGCAATACTTTAGTACATGTTGGAACTGTAAATTTTTTGTGAAATTTCATATACAATTTGCACCAATGTTTTTTTCAAATCCAATTGTATGAGGAAATTCCGCAATCATGGGTGTCATATTTTTAAAATGTGTTCTGGATGAATTCTTAAGGGGGGCAAAATTTACATTACTGGTTTACAGGGGGAAAAATATAAAAGGGGCAAATTGTGTTTTTTAAAGGCAACCATCATGTTCAGTACCATTCAAGGATTGCAGAAAGGGTATAGTTTCCACTGTGAGTGTTTTATAGTACAAATTTACAAGGTAAAATGGGTTTTTTTCAAGGTCACACTGGGGGGTAAAATTTTCAGATTCATCTGTTTTTGTTCTAAAAGGGTGCCAACTTGTTCGTCTTACTGTAAGAAGCCGAAAAATATAAAGGGTGCGGTTGTCAATGACGTCTTACTGATATATTTAAGAGGGCAAATATGGCCGTGGTCCACAGGGTCTATGGGCGACCCATCATATCTCTAAAAATCTCACTTTGAAAAGTGAAAGACACAGAATTCTATATACATTTTCTTATTAGTATGGACCCATATGAACGATTTAAAACCCCAGTGTTCAATTCACATTCAACAAAATCGGAACCATTCTATAAATAATGACCTTGAAACTTTCTTGACGGCCTATTGGACGAAAACAATAGGTCGTAAATATGGCACAAACTGTAAAGCCTTTTTAGAAACCTTGAGAGCAGCACGAACAGACTGGTCTAACTTTTAATAAACAATCTTAAACACTTTTATTGTTTACCCCTGTACAAATTTTGCCCTTATAAAACAACCCAAGAACACCTTTTAAAAAATACACCCATGATTTTTCAGATTTCTCCATGAAATTCTGTATTGGAAAACTTGGTGTCAAAATTGTAATGAAAAACATAAACCAATCACACATCCATTACTTTCCTTCCCCCTATCTCCTTTGGGTACTGTGGACGTATGCCATTTTCTGGGGTGTAATCTTAGGCATGTGAAGGCACAAATATCCTACAAGATGGTACCGCGGTTTACAGGACAGTAGTCGTAGAACTAATGAGCCAGAGTCAGCCTATATATAGTTTACTAACGTCCCATCCGTTCCCTTTCATTAACATCTTAAACTGTCTTAAAGGGGCAGTCGTGATCCATAACATCGTCTCCCCCCGACATAGCTAAAAGTGGAGATTTTTTATATCATTTGAACCGTTACCTAGTAATCCATGTGTACCTAAACTTACATGCAAATTCGGTCGTCATCTGTAAAGACCAGAATTTTGCAAATTTGGATTTCTGTCCGTACTGCCAGAACTTACATACAAGCGTCCTGGGAAACAAGCAATTGAAGCTGCTGGAATCAACGAAATGCATCTTTTTAATATGTGAAAAAAAGAATTCAAAGTGAATAAATTCCCCCTTTGAACATAAAACAAATTACCGTATTTTTAACAGTGTACCGTAAGGGATATTTCAGAATCATGTCGCTACATGTCACTAGAGGCCCGTTTCCCCAAAACTCATGCGTACTCTACTGTGTATGCCTAACTCATGCTTATGTCCTACATAACAGACCTTTCATACCATTTACACAGTACTCTCCTTGGATAACTGGTCACTCATGCACTTGACATAGTCTACGATCACTAAGAGTTAGTTACCATTCCCATATAGGCCACCAGTTAGCCTGGAAGTACCCCAGACAGCAACCAGGACAATAATTTTAACATGTATTTAATCCGTCAGTGTTCTTACAAAATTAAATCCAGAATCGAGTACGGTGTGGCAGGAGATTTAGTCCCTGCCCGGCTCCACAGTCCCGGGAACAATGGTAAACATAGGGCAATCGATTCAGAGGACTCTTCACGCAACTAGTTCCCCTTTATCCCCTTGTCGTCTCATGGAGCCCGGACTAGATACCTGCCGGACATGATTACTCTTTAACACCGGAATAACCTACCCAGTCAAGTGACCCCATTTGCTTGGGGTCTGATCTGGAACCCTCTACACAGGCTGAGCATCTTAACTGCTGGACCAGGAGACCTTGGTGACCATTCTGTTTGCGGCTGTAGGGCTTCATGTGGAACAGTCCCCTCGCCACATCCTTATGCTCCCCACCAGTGATATTTTCAACAGTTTTCAAAATCATATCTCTTTCCCATCACAATAAGCTTGCTGGTTGTTCTTTGTTGTTTTTTTCATGTTTGTCTTATTTGTTGCGCTGTGATGAATATTTGGAATTGGCGTATTATAAATTCTGGTTGTTGTTGTTCTTTCAACATAGATAAGGATCGGTAATATAAATGACGACACCGGTATACGTCTTCTGTAAATTCTGCAAAATGTCAGCAATGGTAAAAATAGGTTTGAGGTTCAACCACAATTACTCCCTATTAGTTTGTTGAGTGCTTCCCAATTTCCCTAAATAAATACTGCAAAGACAAAGAACTTATCTACTCAACCAATAAAATAATCCACATTGCCGACATGCATGATGGAGTGGGAGTATTTTAAAAGGATTCGGCTTAAAGAAATAGAAAATGAATTTGGTAAATGGTGCACTCTTGTTCAATATTGCCATTTTAAAAACACCTAATTTTTACTTGACTGACGACTGCAGATCACTGAGATTTGTTGTTTACATTGTATCATCCAAAAAAATCAGGCGGGGGAAGGAGAAGATTTTTCCTATTGGATGTATTTGAATACCAATGTAATCTTCCTTGATCAGGATAGAGAGTCAATTTATATAAGTGTACTTTTTTACTTTAATCCAAGGTCAAAATCTCAAAAAATTGTTCCCACGGCGAATGCATACTTATAGTCGATTCGCGTTGATATGTTCGTCCCCTGGAGTTTTGGACCTATTCAATTAAGTCGGAGAGGGAAAATGAAAGAATTCAAATGCACATGCCACACCGGATTATCTTGGAGGACACTCCGGTCATATAACTCACTCACCTGCCAAAAAAAAAAAAAAAAAAAAATTACTGTCCGAACGGACACTTACTACAACACGTAATTGAATGGAGAATCGTATCTTGGAACACTGCCGTTTACTTCCCTTTCTTTCAATTCTACAGCTGGAAAAGGTAACTTATGAGAATTCTACAGACTTATCCTTCACTTTGAAGCAATTCCTGCAAATTTCAAATATTTTTCAAATCACTGATAGTGTCTTTAAAAGGATTCGGCTTAAAGAAATAGAAAATGAATTTGGTAAATGGTGCACTCTTGTTCAATATTGCCATTTTAAAAACACCTAATTTTTACTTGACTGACGACTGCAGATCACTGAGATTTGTTGTTTACATTGTATCATCCAAAAAAATCAGGCGGGGGAAGGAGAAGATTTTTCCTATTGGATGTATTTGAATACCAATGTAATCTTCCTTGATCAGGATAGAGAGTCAATTTATATAAGTGTACTTTTTTACTTTAATCCAAGGTCAAAATCTCAAAAAATTGTTCCCACGGCGAATGCATACTTATAGTCGATTCGCGTTGATATGTTCGTCCCCCTGGAGTTTTGGACCTATTCAATTAAGTCGGAGAGGGAAAATGAAAGAATTCAAATGCACATGCCACACCGGATTATCTTGGAGGACACTCCGGTCATATAACTCACTCACCTGCCAAAAAAAAAAAAAAAAAAAAATTACTGTCCGAACGGACACTTACTACAACACGTAATTGAATGGAGAATCGTATCTTGGAACACTGCCGTTTACTTCCCTTTCTTTCAATTCTACAGCTGGAAAAGGTAACTTATGAGAATTCTACAGACTTATCCTTCACTTTGAAGCAATTCCTGCAAATTTCAAATATTTTTCAAATCACTGATAGTGTCTTTAAAAGGATTCGGCTTAAAGAAATAGAAAATGAATTTGGTAAATGGTGCACTCTTGTTCAATATTGCCATTTTAAAAACACCTAATTTTTACTTGACTGACGACTGCAGATCACTGAGATTTGTTGTTTACATTGTATCATCCAAAAAAATCAGGCGGGGGAAGGAGAAGATTTTTCCTATTGGATGTATTTGAATACCAATGTAATCTTCCTTGATCAGGATAGAGAGTCAATTTATATAAGTGTACTTTTTTACTTTAATCCAAGGTCAAAATCTCAAAAAATTGTTCCCACGGCGAATGCATACTTATAGTCGATTCGCGTTGATATGTTCGTCCCCCTGGAGTTTTGGACCTATTCAATTAAGTCGGAGAGGGAAAATGAAAGAATTCAAATGCACATGCCACACCGGATTATCTTGGAGGACACTCCGGTCATATAACTCACTCACCTGCCACTAAATACAATTCATTCATGTTTGGAAACGCACAATAGTGTATTTCAGGCCTCAACATTCCTCACAATAACATGATTAACAGAAGTCCCTGCGCATTGAATTTTTCACCTCCGCAAGAATGGTACGGGGTCACATATCAGATGAATCGAGTATAGGTGAGTAATTTCACATTGTACAAGTATCAACCTGCATTGATTGCACAAGTTGTGGAATTGGTCAACTATTTTATGTTCTTTCTGCGACTAGAGTAAAATAGTCTTACTAGAAAGGCGTAACAAAAAGCACATTTTTATGAGCACCCGCTCTTCAAATTTCACAAGAAGCCAGAATATTTGGCTCATATACACTTATTCGCGAACTGATGAATGGTGGATATGTTGCAAAATACAGGTTTTTCAGCTTTTCATTATTTTTATGTCGAAAAAAAGAACAATTGTGTCAATTGATGCATGGCTTTTATCCACGCAAATTTTAAAGGGGAAAATAGAACTTCAATATTTTCTTTCCTATACAAGGGTGCTTATTTTGGTGTATAGTGTGTAACTCTCACCTTTGTTAAAATAAAACAGTACGTGATAAGTTGACGTGATACGGTTAAACCAATATAACTGATATTATTATTATGATCATATGCATGGTGTTTGGCGCCCGATGAGTACTAAATTTATAGGCACAAAAAACACATAATCCAAATATATGGCCTTTGGCGGATACTTTATCAACTACACTATTACGATTTTTTGTTTATAGTGTAAAGGCGATGTGGCTGTTTCTGGGGGTTGACCGTCTCCGCTGATATTACATTTTTCAACGTAACAAAACAAGTAAGAATGTTTGCATGTGTGGAATCTCGAGAGTGCGAGATATTTTGTTACGTTCTATTTCCTGGCATAGTTCCAGAGCAGAGGGTGTTTTGAGTCAATCCCAAATTTCAACTCAATAGGGTCATGTGATCACATAAAAATCCTATTCTTAACACATAAAAACCCTGACTTTAACGCTCATTTTAGCCCACAAGGTGTTAGTACTTGGGGAATTTTATTACATGATTATGAAATGTCTTGTGGTTCCTAAACTTTTGAAACACTTATCCCTAAGTACTGACATGTGTTTAGTACAGTATGGTATAGGCACATTGCTATGCATCATGGGAATGATTCAAAACACCCTCTGGTTCCAGAGTAACGTGTTTAGCAAAACTGGTTATATCACAACCGAGGGCCCACCCTATCTAGCAGTGCCTTCGGTTACCGAATTATACTTTTTCGCTCGGTTATGTAAGCAAGATGGATCCAAGTGTTCATGGACTATGGTGATGTAATATTTAGGACAATCTCGATTCCACTGGGATTCTGCCTCCAATCATTGCGATCCCAACAGTACACTGAGCAAAAGCATACGACCAATTAACAGGCCCGTCCCCATGGGGGGAATGGAACACCCCCCCAGCGATCCTCAAAAAGAAGAGAAGAAAGAAAAAGAGAGGAAAAAAAGAGCGAAAGAGAAGAAGGGAGAGAGAGAGAGAGAAGACTAGAAGAGAAAGATAGAAAAAAGGGAAAGAAAGAAAGAAACAAACAAAAAAGAGAATGGCTTCAGAAGCATAAGATTGAACTCCAGACTTGGCATAAATCCAAATATCACAAATATTTATATTTAAAATGGATTCTCCTCTAGCCAACCAGTTTTGTTTCAAATTTAGCCCACAGTAATCAAGAATTGCTAATGTGCCAACAGTACTTGTGATCAGAATGGGTTAAAATAGATTAAGAAACCACGAGCATGGCAGTGGCACGGGCAAACGGGAGGGGGGGGGGGTATCCATGGGCCATTCCCCCTAGTTTGGTCTACCAGTGTTAGGGGAATTTTCAGTCGAGGAGCTGAAGTGGTCAAGAAAAAAAATGGCAGGGATAGGTTCCCTAGCCCCCAGCAACATAAACTGATAGGACAACTGGCCGTCAATTGGGTTAAGTGTCCATTCTTTCATTTGAATTACTATACGTTACCCTTCAAAAATACTCTTCTTAATAGCTAAAATCCAAGAGCTTCCGGGGGCTCCAACCCTGCACCCACCCGTTAAAGACATTGGCGCTCGCTATGTGAAAGCTCCCCTCAGTAGAACAAGCTTATATACTGTCCTTCGCAGTGAGCAAAGTTAGAAACCAGACTTTTCTTTGAATTGATTACTATAAAGTGGCAATCTTAAGGTTCTGAATTGCTCAAATCTAAGAGCTTCCGGGGGCTTTGCCCCCTGGACCCCCGACGGAGGCTCTGCTCCTACACCCACAGACATTGGCGCTCGCTATGTGTATAGTTCCCCTCGGCAATACAAGCTTAGGCCTATATACTGCCCATTTCAGTGAGCAAAGTTATAAATCAGTCTTTTCTTTGCATTGATTACAATTTACCCCTCAAAAAGTGGCCATCTTGAAGGTTCTGAATAGCTCAAATCCAAGAGCTTCCGGGGGCTCCGCCCCATGGACCCCGGCTGTTCTGCCTCTGCACCCCACCAGGGGCCCTAAATCGGGCCCCTGGACTCCACCCGTTCAGGGCTTTCCGTTTTCTCTAAGGGCATCTACTTAGGAAACTTTTTTAATGGCCCTTAAGTGGGCCCCAAACCGCATGCCGTTAATTGCATTGTTTTATATGCTCACTACGCTTCCAAGGACTCTTACTGGGGCAATGACATTTCTTAGTTTACACCCCTGACAAAATGTCTAGCGACGGCCCTGCCTGTATTAGTGTAAGTTTAATAGTGCTCGTTAAATTCTACTATCAATTTAAATGTCTATGGTTTCCCAACGCTGGGTAAATGTCTGTGTAACGTCGTTTTGATTAAAGTAGGCATATTACTATATTCCATTTTCCCAATAAATGTTTAAAAATACGCGACAATCCAGACCTTTTCCAGAAACAATTTTCCTTATATATAAATAGCCTTGGGGCATTTCGATCAAAATTATTCTTAAAACACGGCGACAGACAATTTTTTAATCGCTTCAGCACTCATGGAGCACATTTTGTTTTGTCGAAGAATGCCAATCAGAACACGAGTTAAAAGGCCCACGCAAAGTGTTCACATATACTTGGCGGCATATGAAATATTTCAAAATGCACGATATTGTGATTATGGCACTATTTTTCTGTGTAGCTTCTCAAGTGACAAATTAGAAAATTAAATTATATTCAATTGTAGAGGGAATCCTGATACGCTATGCATGAAAGCACAAAGATCCTTTCCTTGATGGACTTGATCACATTTTGATTTCTGTTTCATGATATTTAAAATTAAATATACGTATGATGCTGAAAAATTGGCTCCTGCTTCGTGGGTCTATAGTGTTAAGTTAGATTTTTAAAAGTATGCGACAGATAAACATCTAAAACAAGAATAGAGCAGGAAAATGGAAGAAACTTACGACCTGACCTCAAAATAATTGCAATAGGAACGACTTAAGTTTTTATTAAATTAATACAAAAGAACAAAATTATAAATTTATGTTTAGTGTTATATTTGTTCAATTATACTAGACTGCCAATATGGCATACTCATACCTTTGGGTGACGTGCAATGGACAATATTCCTAACAGCTCCCCATTTTACATCTGGGTGGAGAGAGCAAAGCGAGGTAAAGTGCCTTGCACAAGTGCACAACACATTTGTCTCAGCGGGACTCGAACCAGGACCTTTGGGTCATGAGTCGGTCGTTGTATCCACTGGACCACATGTGCCCTCAATATCCCTCAGCGCCTAGCGCTTTTGTTTTTAGACATAATATGGTTGGCCAACTCCAACAGAACTTGGGTTCACCCCGCGGGTTCGAAGTTAGCCAATCACCATTGGTGTTTCGAGTACGTGGGTTATTGTACGGAATTAATCGGGTATCTATCATTGTTACGTACGGCGGTTTGGTTGGCTCCTCCGTGTCAATACAATTATTCTGTATTGTTTATTTATATGCTTGTAAACTAATTGTATCATTTGATTGACATGGAAATAAAATATGATATGTAAGTACGTAATTCCTGTTTCTAAAATTGAAAAAAAAAGTTGGCGTAAGTGTTTGAAAATTCTCAAGACTGGAATAATACCGAAAGGCATTGTGGGAAAATGGATTCGCCCGTAGAGATTGCGTGTTAACTTTTCCGTATCTGCGAGTACCGAAGTACCCGACAAAAACGTTCAATTTTCTCGCTAGGTTCTATAGTTTCAGACCCAATTACGATACATATTTAAAACAAAACATAGTAACGGACCCTCTGATGCCAAAACTTCCATAGAACCCCTCCGTTTTCCGGAGATATTTGAGATTTAGTTTCATTTACACACATTCTCTATGACGGACTGATAACGTTAATCTCTTGCGCAGTGCCAATTTAGATAATATCTTTCGCAGTCTGTGACACAGACTACACACTTTCCGGACCGCCGTAATTGTTACGTGTGTTTCGCTTTATTCCGTAGAGTACATGCACGTCTGAGTTTAGTGGCTCGAATCTCAATGCTCATTGGTCAATTCGACCCCGCGTGTTCGAAGCCAACGAAAGACGTATAAACGAAGCGCGCAGTTACTGTGACTGTAAATATTCGATTGTTTTGGTTTTAACACTTTACCTTGACCTGCGGCAGCTATGATGTAAAACGCGTGGTAAATTGATAGCTGCTTTGTACATATTTACACCGGTAATGTGCATTTTTCATTTTTTATTTTCATTATTTTTTTACCTTTTTTTTCTTGAAGTCCTGGAGGTTGAATATCACCATCGGTGTAGACATCTGGATGTCGTGTACAGTTGACATGCACGGTTTACCTAAAGGCAATATCTGGAGATTTTGAATGGAAAAATCAGGCAGTTTGATTGCAAGACTTAGTGTGTATATATCACACTTAAAATACTACAGCCTGCCTAAAAATGGTACAATCAAAAACGAAAAAAAATATTAAATCTCAACATAAATAAGTCATTTTGAGCATTACATTAAAGAAAAAAAGACCAGACTTCCCAATACGTTTTGTTTCGTCTCATTTGCTTTTTCATTTGAGCGATAACTCCAGTTTACTGCGGAACACAAATATCGAGTTTGTGCCACTTTCTGTTTGAGTGAGAACGGTGAAGGAATTAGTAAAACATAAGTCCCATTTGAACAAATTTGAAATTCAAAGAAGGGATTAACTTCATAAAGAAACTTAAAAAAGGGAGAAAACAGTTACGTTATGGTGGCCAACAGGACAACTTGGAACAAACATTGAACAAAGAGCGTCAAGAAGACAACTTGCAACAACCATTAAACAAAGAGCATCAAGAGGACGGTTTGCAACAGCCATTGAACAAAGAGCGTCAAGAGGACAACTTACAACAACCATTGAATAAAAGAGCATGAAGAGGACAACTTGCAACAACCATTGAACAAAGAAAGTCAAGAGGCCAACTTGCAACAACCGTTGAATAAAGAGCGTCAAGAGGTCAACTTGCAACAACCATTGAGCAAAGAGCATGAAAAGGACAAACTTGCAACTTGCAACAACCATTGAACAAAGAGCGTCAAGAGGACAACTTGCAACAACCATTAAACAAAGAGCGTCAAGAGGACAGTTTGCAACCCCCATTGAACAAAGAGCGTCAAGATGACAACTAGCAACAGAAATTGAATTGCTATTTAGCCTAAAACATAATATGGCAGATTTTAAAGTGATGAACCGTGAGATTAAACATGAGATAATCATATCATCTATAGATATAAACCAATTTAAGGACATTCTCAACTCTTAGGAATTCTAAAAAATAACAATGGGCTTGGTGTGGCGAACAGAGGTAGGTAAAGAGTTCCACAAGCTAGGCGCCGCATTGTGCTGAAAGCCCTATCACCCACTGACCTGAAGAGCAGTGAGGAGCGTCTCGTCATCGTCAAACCGCAAACCTGGCCTGCCAGGAATATACGAAGAGAGGTATTCGTACAAGTATAATGGCAATTCTCCGGAAATACCCTTGTAGGTAAGAAATATAAGCTTAAAGGCAACACGCTCACTGATTGGTAGACAATAGAGCTCTTCAAGGAGTGAAGTAGTTGTTGTCCTTCTATCAGATCTGAACACCAGCCTGACTGCTCTATCTGTAGTTTACTACGATATCTGGCGGACATTCCAGATGCATAAAGGTAAAATATATGTTACTCACTGCTGTGTGTAGCCCTCCTCCAGCATTTTAATTATAGATCATGCTTCTCTTGCCCAAGCTGCTGTCTTATTTACTCTATAATGTCATTTCAGCGCCTTTTCTGTCTTCCTCTTCTCCTTTTCCCCTTTTTTGGCTGCCATTCTGTAAGTCTGGATACATGTCCTGCCCATTCATTTTGATCCTTTTATCTTCTGGATAATGTCTTTCACTTGTTTGGTTTTTTTCCTAATTTCAGTGTGGTGAACTATGTTTCTTAACAGGAGATGAAGCATTTTCCTTTCCATTGATCTTTGGGATGTAATCAAATTGTGTTCCATTTGCTTTAATAGTTGTTGACAATGTCTCAGCTCCATAATCATGGTTGTCAGCACACACTGATCATACAGTAGGGACATAGGATGTTTTTATTTGTCAAAAGGTTTTGTGTATACCAAAGGATTTCCTCAGTTGTGTTGGTGTTCATCTTCAGTGTTGTCCTTAGTATTTACAGCTTCCAATTTTCTCAATTAGAGGATTTTCTACTGCAATTGCGTCCTTCGTCTCATAGTTTGTCAAACTTTTTTTTACTATACACTCTAAAAATTTTGAGTAAAAAATGTCACAACCCTTTTTGTTGATTAAAATCTTAGTCAAAGTTGAGTAAACTTTACATAAAGCTGAGTATATTTTACCCAACAATGACTAAGGTTTACTCAACTTTGACTAAGATTTTACTTATCAGTAAGAGCTGTGTCCTTTTTACTCAACATTGAGTACAATAATTGTTACAGTGTAATCCAACCTGTTTACGTTCTCTATTCAAGCTATTCAGCTGAATTTCCAGATCCTTTACAGAGGTAGGTGCCTTCCCTACCTACGAAATCTT
The DNA here is from genome assembly GCA_023653785.1 of Ophioderma brevispina. NCBI lineage: Eukaryota > Metazoa > Echinodermata > Ophiuroidea > Amphilepidida > Ophiodermatidae > Ophioderma > Ophioderma brevispina. The sequence continues at coordinate 24,450 of JAMKCH010026516.1, forward strand.
AAGCCTGTTAACATCTCTCCATGTTGATTCCTTTTTCTTGTAGGTTGGATATCTTGAAGATTCCTACTGCTGCTGTGAAGATCTTTGGAGAAAATATATCCCCCTGCCTAACTCCTCTCTCAATTTTCACCTCTTTAGAGGCATCATTATAGATGTGTATTCTAGCTATGGCGTCAGTATAAATGTCATTAAGTATGGTTATATATCTTTCCTGTACTCCAATCTTTCTCAGCGCTTCAAATATATCTTCATGTTCCATGGCATTAAATGCTTTCTCATAGTATACGAATCTAAGACAGAGATCAAGTTGATGTTCATTTGACTTTCCATTAATTGATTTATATTCTATAGATGGTATGTTGGTGGGGAAACTTCTGTAAAACCTGTTCTATGGGTTGATTTTGGTCCAAGGTCTTTCAGTTGTCTTTGGGTTGTCTTTGTAAAAATTTTGTACCTGCCTTTTCTTCATTTTTGTGAAGTAGGATGATTTTTGTCTCTTTCCACTTTTTTCACAAATTGGTATTTTTCTTTCTTTCTAAGATGTGATTACATAGCTTTGTTAGCTGTATGCCTGCCTCATGACCACTGAGACTCATGACCTCAACGAGACCTTGAGAACCATTACTGGTTGCCTCCGTCCTACTCCATCTGAGTTTCTACCAGTGCTTTCAGGCATTGCACCTGCAGTGCTTCGGAGAGAACGCCACACGCTGCTAAACTCTCCAGCTCCCCATTCAACATCTTACAGACATGGAATACTGCCTGGCTAGATACTTCAAGACCAGATCAACTCACTATTACACCTATGACAGAAATACCACATGGTAGCAATCTTCCACGCAAGGAATGGGTCACCTTAAACCGGATTCGCACAGGAGTCGGTCGCTTCAACAGCAATATTCACCGATGCGTGCCCTACCTTTCGTCCACCGGTGGACATAGACTTCACAAACCCCAACTAATCAACAGTGAGCTGGCTCCACCGTTTACAGCACATTTAGCTGCTGCCTCATACGCAAGAAGAAGAAGATGACCACCGGTTTTTATGATGTCAATGATGATTTCATCAATGCCTGGAGATTTGTTTTCCTTTATTTTTGTGGGCCTTCTCTACCTCCTTCTCTAATATAGGAGGTACATCCTCATTACCTCTTGTTGTTCGTTGTCTGTAGTGTCTGCTCCGTGTTTGTGTTTTAGTTTGTTGATTTTAGATTTCCTTCTATCTTGCTTTATTATTGCCTTTTTTGGTGCTTTTTTACTTTGCGGGATTTTGACCATGTTTGCAGGCCTTCTCTTTCTTGTCCTCTGTCTTCGCCTCTTTCTTAAAGCAATAATGGCACTTTTTTGAAGAGCGCCCCCAATTTTCAAACTTTAAAATTTTGGCACAGTTACGTTGGTGATTGTCTAGGAAACTATACCTGCGAACGAGAATGCTAAAAAATGCGTATTTATCATAAATTAAGCGATTTTGTAATTAGAATTTGGATCCCAGATTAGACTTAACGGCAGAGCTGGAAATGCTACGTTTATGTCCGTCCATGATGAAATAGTGCCAACTCGAGAAAATAACCTCTAACTTGATTTGCCTGAACCAATAAAACAACTAATGGATGAGCGTAGAAACGTACATGGCGCTATTTCCCGGCTATAATATTTATAATATCTTGAATATTTCTGCATACTCAATCTTCTCAGCCCTGGTTTTAACATCTTTCTTTCTGAGAGCTTTCCTCTCTATGTCCAGATCCTTAATTTCTTTGTCCTCACCATATTCAATTACATTTTCCCTCTAACATAACTGATGTTAGCTGATTGCATCTAGTATCCAAGTCTATGTCATCCACATCTAGCACAGAAATGCGCAGAAAGACATTGCCAGCTCGATATTGCCAACCTGTTAGCAGATGAATTTAAAAAGAATTAATCAAGTACACATTAGCCACCAAAATTCCAACGGTATGAATATCTGAAAACAAAAAGAAATTAGATTTCACATCAAATAACATGGACGACTACAAAAGTCCATTTACAATCAACGAACTGTATGAGTCCCTTAATATATACCATGCTAGTGCAATAAGACCAGATAATATTCAATACCAATTTTAAAAACACTTGCCAAAAATCTCTTCTTGTTTTTCTAGACATTTACACAAATATGGGAAACGGGTGATTTTCCTAAGATACTATAATTCCAAATTTTTAAACTGAGCAAATGTGCTACATATCCTACCAATTATCGCCCCATATCTTTAACAAGTTGCTTGTTTAAGACTATGGAGAGGATGATTATTGCTCGCCTGGTCTGGTTCCTGGAGAAGAACAGGCTGTTATCAAAATATCACAGTGGTTTTCAACACTGCCGTAGTACTGTAAACTAGCTTGTTCGTCTGGATTCAACTAATTGTAATGATTCTGTTAAAGGGACTCATGTTATCTTGGGTTTCTTCTTCGACCTTAAAACCATAACAAACCACATGGAAATATGGCATTATGAAAGATATCCATTATACTGGCTGAATTGAGGGGCAAGATGCCCATTTTCTGTCCAAACTTTTAGCTCATTGAACTTTTTTTGTACACCATTGATCTTTTTATCAAGAAAAAGGTGTGCCCCAGGGCAGCGTTTTGTCTGTGATTTTGTTTAGCTTTAAAATTAACAGTATTTCCAAAGTGGTTAAAACAGGAACCGAGCAAGCCTTAATTTTGTTTATGATTTTTCCATTTACTTGTTCCTTCTCAATCATGGGTGTTCTTGAACAACGTATGTAGGACTGTTTTGATAAAATATAATAACCGGCTAATGATAACGTTTTCGTTTTTTAAGAACATGCAGAGAGTGCTAAACAAATAAATGTGTGGTACATATTAAACACATTAGCAAATTACAATAATATAGTGCGCACTGGAGATATTGAAGTTTGCGTACTGTAGCTCTATCAAAAATATGATTACTGTCCATTGCTCCTATTACCTTGTATGCGCAGTGTTGTTGAAGAGTTCACACACGCAAGAGAATATTGTTCTAATGGAAGGTCATAATACATTGAATATCTTCATGTTTATTGTTTTTATGACTTTAACTTATTCCTTGTCAATTGAACGATAGAACAGTTAGTGGGGTATTGACTTTGTGAAAAAGGGAAAACAAACAAAATATACATCACATAATCAAAAGTAAGCTACTCTACGTAGAAAACACTACACTGTTAAAAATTTCCGTAAATTAAGAAAACAGATTTTCCGTAAATTTCTGTGTTAGAAAACAATAAAAATAAAAAACAAAAAACATAAAAAATGTTGATTTACGGAAATATTTCAAAAATTTCTGGCAGCAATATTTCCGGACTTTTTTTTTTGGTTCCGTAATTTTAAATTACGGAAAAATTCTGTTAAAATACACATTTTTTTTCCGTAATATGAGACAAATTTCTGTAAAATTACTGTCAAAGTTCCGTTAATTGACAGAAATTTCTGTAAATTTACCCTAAAAATGTCTGGAAATACTGCTGCCAGAAAATTCCGTAAATTTACGGAAACGTTTTTAACAGTGTAGGTCGTAATTAATTCTCTTGGTCATACGAGAACCCGTTTAAATGAGTAGATGTCTCAGTCACATCCTGTTTGTAGCAGCTTCATTCTAAATATCATAAACGTTGCAAACCACATATGTGTATTACATATCATTAACTCTACATTTTCTTATTAACGAGGCGTGTTATGGAAATAAAATCTGGAGTTTGATTATGCCATCGAGGTTATTAAATTAAGATCATATAATCTTTGTAATACATATGCATGAAAGTCCCGAAAGATTTTTTCAAAGACTTGGATTTGTTCACGATATCATGAATAGAACTGTAATGTTTGATTATCGATTGAGGGATACTGCGGGAGTTAGCTTGCACATAGCTAGCGGTATTACATTTTTGCAACAAAAGATGTGTATCCTAAGAGTCTTTATTTTTGCTTTACATTTCATGTGTCCCAGAATATCAAAGAGTCCTGCCACCTGTACAATATCAATTTAATCTTAAAGCAATAACAGCACATTTTTTGAAGAGTGCCCCCAATTTTCAAAATTTGAGATTTTTGCACAGTTGTGTTGTTAATTGTCAAGAAAATGATACCTGCGAGTTGTAATGCTCAAAAAACGCGTATTTGTTATAAAATAAGCGATTTTGTAATTAGAATTGGGATCCTTGATAGCTCTTGATTGTAATTTTATGGTGGAGATGGAAACGCCACATTTATGTCCGTCTATGATGAAATAGTCCCGAAAATAATGCCATCTCACGAAAATGACCTCTAACTTGACTTGCTCGAACCGAAGGAACAACTAATGGATGAGCGTAAACACGTACATCGCGCAATTTCCCGCTATTTCATATTGAAGGACGTTTCCAATAGCCGTTGAAGTATTATCGGAGATCTCGATATTAATATTCTAACTACAAAATTCCTTGTTTTACGGGACACACGGAGAATTTTGAGTTTCTAGCTTCACATGGTATTGTTTTTACTAGCAATTACCATGCAATGTGCAAAAATCTTAAAATATCGGACAAATAGGGAGGCGATCTTCCAAACAGTGCTGTTATTTGATTTAAATGAATCAAAAGTATCTCTTGTTGTGCATATTGTTCCAGGGATTGAACAGAAATATCAATCGGAATAACATTGGCTAAAATCGGCTTAATTGGAGAAAATGAAACCACAATTACAATAAAGTTTCTAAAATCTTCTAATGAAGGGAATAATAAGAAGCATTAGTTCAAGATCTATCAGAGTATATTGAGAATGGAAGTGGTCGATTGTAATATTGGAAAATTATTACATGAAAATAAAACCGCGAAATGGTAGATGAGATATGGGTATTATGAGGCTATTATTCCTAACTACCAGGGTTCAAAGTTTGGTCTTACAGTTCAGTCCACATAAAAAATTTGCAATTGAAAGTAATCAAATGGTTGTATCGGTCTAGCAATTTTATTTTGGGTAGGGAAAAATATTAACGGTTCCTGAGTGCAAAACATTTATCAAAATGCCAGTGCTTTTTACAATAACGCATGCCATTGTGTCCATGCCAACTTTAGGAAGCTTGCTCGTGATTATTTTTTAGGAGTGTGACAATGGACAATTGTGAATTCACTGAGAATCAAAATGCATACGATAATTCTTGATTTGAAAGCGTTTTAGCGTTGCTAATATTGTGCTATTTATTATTATATCAAGTGTTTGAGCCAATTGCCATGGATATGGAATTCATAATTGTAAGTGTAAAATATATTCAATATCTTTCAGTCAATGTATAAAAATAGGTGAGATAATTATATCTTGTATATAAAGACAATTGAAGCTGTGGGTACACCACTCATGTTAACAATAACAAATGCAGCTTTACAATCATAATCTGTTTTAAAATATCATAAGAAGAAAGTGCTTTTTCTGGCAACACTGTAATAGATGTCACTGTTACTGCTCTAAAATTCTAAGAATTTCAAGAAGGATTGTAAAGTGATTTGACGCCATTACATCAGAGCAAGTAGGAAACTCCAGTTCGCCGGTTTAAACAAGCGACCGCACATGCGTTACGTGCGTTGCTGTGATTCATTAAGATCACTGTATAATGATTATGGTGGTATATCTGTTGGAAAACCTCGATCTTGGAGGGAGTCCAAGTGCGAGGCAGAGCGTATGGCACTCCATAAAGGCCATCACGTATTGCCGCAACGCGTTGCGACATTTCGGCAACGCGTTGTCAAGAAATTAGCACCGCGTTGCAAGAAAGTAGCAAGGCGTTGCGGCGTCGGCAATTAAACGACGAATTTCTGTGACGTATTTCAAAAATTAACCCACAACGCGTTGCAAAGTATCTAGCAAAACGAAACGTTGTGAACTCCAACGCGTTGCAAGAGCTTTCACGACGCGTTGCGATCTTCACAGGACGCCTTGCGACCTTCGCAACGCGTTGCGAGGTTCACAGCCATAAGGGTCTAACTTATTATCCGCAACGCGTTGTGAGAAAGTAGCAACGTCGTTGCGACATTTTGCAACGCGTTGCGGCGTCGGCCAATCAAAATCATGCATTTTTTTCTGTGACGTACTTGTCAAAAATAGATCCACAACACGTTGCGTCAATACGTGATGACCCTTACTGGCCTTCACAACGCGTTGCAAGCCTTCACAACGCGTTGCGAGCCTCACAACACTTGTGTGTATGCATAAGGGTCATAACGTAATGCCGCAAAGGGGCGTTGCGAAGGTTGGCAACGCGTTGTGAAGGTCTCAACGCGTTGGAGATTTATATTTTTGAAATACTTCACAGAAATCCTGATTTTGATCTGGCCGATAACGCAACACGCGTTTGCCAATGCCGCAACGCGTTTGCCGAAATTTCCGCAACGCGTGTGACTTTCTTTTCCTCACCACGGCGTTGCGACCCTACGTATGGACCCTTATGGCTTGTGGACCTTAAGCACGCGTTGTGAAGCTTGCACGGCGTTTTGTGAAGCTCCAACGCGTTGTGACGGTTTGCAACGCGTTGCAAATTATCTAGCAACGCGTTGTGTGGGTTATTTTTTGAAAGACGTCCACAGAAAATCATGATTTTGATTGGCCGACTTCGCAACGCGTTCCGAAATGTCGCAACGCGTTGCTACTTTCCTCGCAACGCGTTGCGCCCCCAGCAATAAGTTTATGCTTTATGGCTTGCCTAGAGCGCTCCTGGCTCGCTCCTGCCTAGGTTAGCGATCAAGGTGCCTGGTTCTGTCCTTATTATGACACTATAGAATATACACCCTGTCTAAAGATATAAGAAAATACTCATGGGGGTATGGGAGTTGGGAGGCTTGCTTTTTTACTCCATTACTGATACAGCGCAATGTTTATTACGGTTTATTCCGTTATATCAATACCTCGAGTGAGGCAGGAATGATACATGGAGGGAGACAGGAGCTATCCTGCTTGCTCCTGCCTCCCTCCTGAACCGCTTCATGTCGAAGTTTTCCTGACAGATATACCACCATATAATGCATTCTGGGGAATGTGATCGATAATGCGCAAATTTTGCCTGCATGTTAGTATTACCGTTTTGAACAGATACCAATTAAAATTTCAATATTAGTAAACTTAGTCTATATGAGCACACCACTGGCGAACACTCTTCGTTTTGACGCATTCGATGTTTTTGCGTTGGCGATTCGATATTTTTCCAGATAATAACTGCGCTAGGTACCAGGCCACTTTACGAAGAAAAAACCGGATTGAAAATACTTATCTCAGCAGTAACTTAGCAGAACACGCTCATTGTTATTTTGACATAAATCGTAAGTTTGAAATCTTATTATTTGATTTATGCAGTTTTAAGCAATGGAAAGCGAAGGGAAACGTGATTTTTTTCAGAAAATGATGTGAAATCATCCATTCCCCTTGGGGTAAATAATGGCCGCTCCATTAATAGACAGAGTGAATGCTGTTTACGAGGCGGTCAGTTGAAATGTAGTGTCATAAAGGCAATATAAATAAGCCACTACATTCAATTCACATATAACTTTATGAGGAATGCGCTCTTTCAATATAAAGATTGGGTAACAAAATGTCAAAAAATGAAAGTCTTTAAAGGAGGGTAAACTCTGGCAACGGTTTTCATGTGAAAAATCCTTAAAAAATCTATAGCCACAGTTCTAATTGGTTTAAAATTGGTTTCAATATATAGGTTATGGCAAACCATCCTTGTTCAATGCAATTTAATGCTCAATCCCCTAAGTATTGTTTATGCTAGTTGGAATAGAATTCTTTTAGACCAATATAGTCCCACGTGTATTTGCCTGATGCTCTTGCTGTGAAGGCCTTTGCGCAAACTGATTTTAAAGGATGGTCCTTCCATTTTGAAGGAAATTGTCAGACTGCTGAAAGGATGACTATATCCATACTACAATATGAATAGCAAGAAAACATTGTTGATTTTACTTTTTTTGGGGCCAACGAGCAATATTGGCCATATAATTCAGAACGCACTATAGAAGGATCGAATATTATGTGTTACAAAGCATATCAGAGGAAAAGGTGAACTGGTTGGAACAGACTGTGTGTCATTACGGCCGAACAAGCAATGAAGTAGAATTGTTTTGACAATAACCAGGACCTAAAATGTTTCCAAATATTAGAAAATGTCTGGATGATATTTATTATTTATTGTATAATAATATTGTTTTATTAAGGAAGTCCTTCAGGAGGCTGACGACTTCAAAAATCAGATACTTACATACATGTATTTGCCAAAAATTTGCCTTTGATTCGAAAATTGTTCATTCTCATTTTATTAATAATGCCTTAAAGGGATCCATGTACAATAGGAGAGGTTTTGGTTGGAGACCCCTGATTTATGTCGGTAGGAATAATTGTCTCAACATTCTTTTAGTGTCAATATTATTTAGCAGTAAAACATAATGAGCACCAATGAGAGCAAGCTTTTAAAGCATTTCTTGTTGAGTTATTATGGATTAAGAGATGTAATTCGTTTTCCATCATATCCGACATCAGGTTTATCCCCACATTAAATATCTATGTGAGGTTGCAAAGATAGCGATTGTTCCTATCGAATCTATTTGGACTCAACGTTGGAAATATGATTGCGTAGTTTATCATGTGATTCTATCCACCTCAAACTATTTCCGGATGTTCTTGACTGGTTATACAGTAAAATATTAGCTTTTTCTCATTTCTTATTCATTAGTAATTATACGAAACTACTTGTCAAAATCAGGACAAGTTGAACAGAGGTTCAAATGACATTTCTGATTGATAACTGTTTGTTAAGGGAACTGTCGTCTGTTAAATAATAACCATGGATAAGCCATGATCGGGTGGGTAATATACGAATTGCCTAAGCACATGTTTTCCGATCAATCGCGTTGTATGCAAAGGAAATACACTGGCAGAGTGGTTTCAAAACCTGTTTAAGTTGTCAGCCCCGCCGGAAGGGCGGATTAAGACGCTGATGTCATAAGAATAACAGTAGTTTTGTCATGGTTCCCTAGCAATATCCTACATATGGAATGTTTTAAATTAATAACAAAATGACTGGACAAGTTGTGTATTTTGCTCGTTACATAAATATTGTTGTTGTATTACAGAATTTTTAAGCTAAAACTGCAAGTAGAAAAGATGGAGGAAGATACACATACAAAACAATAGAAGCAAAAATTTAAGAGGATAATAAAATACAAAACCAGTAGAAACCAAAAAAGCTAAGAACCTAAAAATGCACTACAAAGCAACAATAATAACACAAAAGTATCATCGCACCCGCGGAAGTACTTCGGCGACCAATTTTCGTATTGGAGAACAGACACATCAATATTCCATTTTTAGATCTCATAAAAATATTAAACATTGTAAGGTCACACTGTTATTGGTTGTTTTCAAGTTATCTGTATCTATCTGCTTTCAAATTAAAAATTTCTTAAGAAAATGTACAGGGAACGTAGCCCTACTTTTAGGAAATTCAAACAACCTTTTTCCTTGAATTATCATTAGCGCGAAAAAATTGAGTCTTAATTATATTAAATATTGTGGCGGTGCTATATGTGTCTATGTTTGAGATTTGATGGATGAAATTAATTTACAGCCATGGAACTTGAGATAGGCACCATATTACAAAATACAAATGGCTTTATGTAATAATGTAATAATATGAACCTCCAGCGCTTTGAAGCGTCAATACTTTGAGTATATCATATGTTGACGTAGTGCATTTATTTGTTGCCTTACTCTTGTGTTCATTTCTAAGAAGTATTTGCAACGAATGCGATTACATTTACATCTAAACAAACATAACCTTCGTCAACAAAGATGCTTAACACGCCTGCTAATCATCGATTAATTTCCTAACCTCGTTTTATGTGATATTTAATTGATTATTTTATGAACATCTTCGGTTTTATGTATTTCAATTCTGTTTGTCTTGATATAATTGTCTGGATATTATATTCTGTAAATATTTAAATAAAATGTATTATAACACTACTTGAGTACACAGATTCATTCGATAATCTGAAAGCATTCCACTATGCTATGTCCGTATGGAGCATGTTATTAAAATTAATAACTTAAACCTAGTCTGGTGGGGGTGTGCCCATTTTATATAGTAAACCAATTGGGACCATGCCACTTTTCCGTATCCCCGGGCTAAGGTAGTCTGTTGAGGTTGTGTTGTCTGTGTGAAAATGAGTAACAGTTGCCTGTAACATCCGCATACTTAACGGATTTCAACTAAACCTGAGTAATAGGTGCAAATGGGATTCTCAATTGAAAAGTTTGAAGTTTCAATTGGAACCAACTTGGTTTATGGATATGGATATTACACGGAAACCTCATTGGTTTATGAGGTCAAAAGGGTACCTATCAAGGGCAACGGTTATATGAAAATATTCTTAGATCATGGATGAAGCAGGAATTTTAATATGTATAGCAAGAATACCAATAACACTCTAAACATATTTCACTCAAGCAGCCCTTGGTGAGTAAAATCATAGTCAAAGTGCAGACACTGCGCTTTTTGATTTTATAACAGGCATGTTCTACAGTGTTATTATATACATTTTAAAAACGGACATCGACCTATTGTAGGTGAATATCGAGAAAATTCGGCGTTAGTTAGTTGAGAGTATTACACATAATGTTGCCGTCATATCAGCTATCAGCTTACAATCGAAAATCTGGGATTATCAGTTGATAATTTGGAATATCAGCGAAATCTTGAATATCGGCGATATTCTTGGAATATGGAAGGTTGTAAAAGCTTGTCATAGACGTCAGCGGATGTTGATACTTATTGTACCAATAGATAAAGGAGACCCCCAGCTGTGATATAAATACCAGATTTGCTATTGGGTGTTTTCTTATCAAAAACATGTTAAAAAGACGCTGGATGACGGAGATTAAAGGTATAATTATCTGCATAATGGTAAACTTTGATAATGAATGTCACTGATACGATGTGGATAGTAAATCAAGTATTCTCGTGTAGTCAGAGAACTGTATAAACGTGCTATATGTCAGTCAGATAATAATAATAATTATTACAATTTTCCTAAAATTAAATATGATGACTATACCTGAAATGTTTTGAATTTTGTTTGCTTCTACATGTTTAATGTTTTCTGCTTTAAAAATAATAGGGATAAAGATAGCGGCAAGGGCGTTGGTTCAATGGCATACTCAATAAAACCTTCCGTATAGATGATGAGTGAGCGGAAGGTTTCTTTGCGATGGAATGTAAAAATTGGCAGGTGAATAACAAGATAAAATGAAATACGCCAAACGAGTATAATATATATTTCAACCATGGGACTGAACAGCAATTCAACATGTTTTCATTTGTAACTCTTTTTTTATATAACATATTTGTTGTACTCATTATGTATTTATCCTTATTTCCCAGATTTATGATTGTTTCTATGGCTGTTCACGTTTTCAGCATTCCACGCTCGCGACCACTGCGGTCGGCTCCCATTGCGCGAGCGACAGTTACACGGTTGCGACGCTTGACTGCGCTACATGGCATACTCTTTTGGTTCGCGCTTCTTATTGTCTGAAACGTAAACAAAATGTAAGTCTTTTACTTGATAAAGGACCATTGGTCCGAAACGTTATTGTGTATTTTCAATACCATACAGGACTGTAATCATACTTACCAAATCTTACGACTCAGGGGTATAATATATATATATCTATATATATAGATATATATATATATATCTATATATATAACCATATATATATATATTATATATATATATATATATATATTATATATCATAAATATATTCATTCCAGCTAGCTGTGGAGTGCTCGATTACTAAACCAAGTAGAGGGCTATGTAGCATAGTTCGCTAATATATATATATAATAGATATATAATATATATATATATATATATATATATATATATCATAGATAAATAGATATATATATATATATATAATATATATATATATATCTAGACTCAATCTGCAGACAGTACCGTTGCGAACTTTGTGTTCTCATCAGTGCAGCACAGCGGCTAAATGCAATGCCACAAATGAAGTGAATCAATGAACCGTTAAGCCACTGACCCACCCATCACGCCGCCACATTGTTTTTGAATATCAAGAGTGCTCAAACTCAATGAGTGAGCTATGCAAAATGCTACACAGGATACGTCGGAAAAAACATCAAGCTACATAAACAATGTACAGTGTTAGAAAAGAAAGCAAAAGAGTGCCTCAAACTTAAACATTACGCAAAACTATATATATAAATCACCGCAAAAAATGAGGGGGATAGCGGTAATTTGTTGTCGAGCTAGGAGGGCCGGGGGTCTGTCCCGCCCCCCCCACTCCGGATTTGTGTGTCGGTGGATTTGATGTATGTGTGCGTTTAAGGGTACGTTATATATATTGAAAAAACTAATATATTTAGTCAGCTTTGACCTCTATAGCTTCTGATTCGTAAAAGCGATTGCCTGCCTGGCATTGTACATGGGCTAGCTATACGGATCAATGTAAATAAAAGATGACCCTTTAACGTTTTACACTTAAAAATGGTTATGATGTGAGAAGTATAAATTGGCGCAAGAGTCAAAAGGGTATCTTGATTATTATTGAGGTTCTTAACCTTTAGTTTCGAAAGATCATAACTATTTGATAACAATCCGTCCATGAAACACGACGAAAGCGAAAAATGTATCCGTATTTCAGCGAATTTTTGTTCGGTGTGGGTGGTTAGTTCGACCGAAACGGCCTGCCGGGGGCTGTTGTGTTTATGCGCACTATGTCAATGACTAGTCGAAATTGATCTGGTAAGAATCCTACTGGGCATTAGAAACTATCAGTGTATACATAAAACTGCCCAAGGTTGCCATGATTGAACGACCAAAAAATAGTGTCACAAGTCAAAGAAGTGTAATCTTGTAATGAAAAAAAAACAGCGTTTTACTTCTATGTTATATTGATGTATTATTGCAGGAGTTTCAATTTGAAGCAGTTTTCCGCCATAATTGATTACAAATAAAAATAGAGTATATGGAGATAAACCAAATATCGCTTAAGACAGTTATGATTTTAACTACCTGCAAAATTCGACGACTTCAGAGCTAGTACAGATGATGGTTATTGTAAATAAAAGTGGTAGCCTAAACATCGATTGGCATGATTCAAAATACAATGTCACTCTATAAGATCTGTAATTTGAAAAGGGGAAAACTAACGAAGGGTTTTAGTAATTCATACCCAGCAAGGGGTGAAGTGAGAGGGTACCTAAAAGGCCAAATTCAGAAATTGTTGCTGATTCACATCCTCTTCTGTTTTGCCCTAGTCAAAAAGGTCGATAAATTAATCCCTACGATGTAATTACATGCTGATCTTAACTGGTCCCAAGAAATTGCAAATAGGAATTGATGTGATTTGTATCAAAAGTTTTTCTCACATTGAGGGACCCGAAAGCATTCAATATTTGGGTTGGTGATTACATCATTTGTGGTGCCAGTGATTTCTCAGAGAGTAATAGAAAATTCCAGGTGACGGTGTGAATCTATTCATGATACTGACTGATAATCAATAATTTCACAAATGATGTCACTAGTAGTGCACTCGTTTTCTGGCCCTGTTTATTGCAGTGGAATGTCCCACAAAGATTTGGAGAAGGTTTATCATCTCATTTCCTGGGACCTTTAACACTCCGTGTTAATCATCTGGGTATTATTGTATATTTCACTTCCCCTAGGCAGGTGTAGTAATTGTTGGGATCCAAATTTGGGTTGCAGAAATTCCCAGCAATGAGGTACCTACATGTATAACAATTATACAAACCCGTATGTATATATTCAGATTTAATGAAAGCAGTTAAAATGTTCTTGAGTTATAATTACAACACAGCATGGACGGAAGATGTTTTAAGATGCCTCTTAAGTATTTGCCGTTGTTCTGTTCAAGTGCAAGATTATGCAAATAAAACTACGATCGTGTTTACCTAAGGCTATGACTTATTTGCATGATCCCGCATGATCCTACGTAACCGCACAAAGAAGTTTGTGAAAATAATTTTTAGAATGTAGATAACTCAGGCATGCCACAAAATGTATTCAAAATCTGTATTCATCATTTCAGAAGCATATAGGCTTTTTGATTTTTTGTTTTTGTTTTTAAAACTTACAACTTACATAGGATGTATAGGATAAGACATGTGTGGAGTGCATTCGGGGATATAATTGCATCTTGGACGCATTAATAAATTAACATATGCATTAGTGGGACCACAGTGGCTCCACTTATCCAAATATTACTTTATTAATGCGTCCAAGCATGCAATTTTATCCCCCAATGCACTCCACTAATGCCTTATCTGTCATAAACCACATGAGCGTTATTTTATGTACATCAAAACACAAATACATTATTAATAACCCCTTCTGATATATTTTGGATGACTTAAAAAAAAGTATCGTAGTTCTATACACACTTTCATGACTAACATAAAGCAGCAAGCATTGGGAGAGAAAGCATGAAAAGTTATAGAATGCAGTATTGATTGAAATTTCGATGAGTTAGCAGCTCAATAATAGGTTAGCCCTTGACATAATTGCCATGATTACAATGAATGGAACGTAGTTATTACGCATTAGTCAATACTTACTTCACCAATCGTATTTGGATTTACATGCTGATAATTATTATTATAATAAGTTATCGTATCGCATCTATTTGTATAAGTCAAATCGGGGTTATTTACACCATAGATTTTAAAGTAGACAATTGTATGACCTACTGGCGTTATAGTTGTTTGTTTTTAACACCATAGAAATAAGATTCTATCTTAAGGTATAGACTCTGGATTGAGTGAAAAAGAACATGAACATTTTGGCATTGGTAATATTGATACCATGGCAGGTAAACTGTTCAAGTGCTTTCGCTCGAGGGGAAGTCAATGCATGCGTGCTGGCGTGCATTATTAAATTATATTGTTTAATAATGCACGCATGCATATTTAAATCAGGTCGTAATGCACGCATGTATATTCAAATTTGAGGTACGCGTGCATTCGCGAATATAATTTCACGCGAAACAAAGAAAAAATACTTGAAAATAATGCTATAGTGGTTTATGACTTAAAGCGTGCTGCACGTAGAGTTTCCGTTGATGCCCTCATGTGTCAAATTAAATATACAAAACTATACAGACATATATTCTTATTCAGTGGGCGGGGTTTAGTAAGCAAACACGCAATATCATTGGTTGTTGCCTATCTTATATGAGACAATATTAGATAGTGCGTCGCCGCGCAAGTGTGCACGCAGGTAGTACGGGTTGGTTCCTTTTTTTTACAGCGGGGGAATATTTTTGTTTTTTAAACTAATATTATTGTAATAAAAGTTATTTTCGGTGATTAAAACAACCAAAATTTTTATCGTAATGGATGCCGGCGCAGCCCGTATCCATTACGATAAAAATTTTGGACTGCCCATCCAATATGACACGATATTAGATAGGCAAAACAACAAATCCTATCTTTTATTCTCTAAATACAGGATGAATACTCTGGACTTTGTGCACGTCATTTTGCATCTTTATAAACATATCTCTCACCATCATCATCACCACCACCACTACCACCATCACCATCACCACCGCCGCCACCGTCACCACCGTTCCATCACCGTCGCCATCATCATATCAAATAGCAGAAGCAGATGTTCATAATCATTGTCGTCATCATTGGTTTTCATTACAACCATTTTATTTGTTCTACCATTATCATTATATAGTTGTTATTATTTTTAAACCTGACGTAATGTATTAACATGAGGACAAAAAAACCTCACCGACTCACTAATGAAGAGTTCCAGGTATTACTTTCAATGCAGACAATATTTTATTCATTGATCATTTATTGGTCATTTTCTTGGACTTATAACCTAAATCCTCAGTGATTTAATGAAGAAAGAAATCTCAAAAATAAGCCCTGAAGATTATGAAATAGTGTAGCATCCACTGCGTATTTTTCAGTTTCAATGCAAATGAACTGCGTAAGACTATTCTGGAGTAGTGTGTAACTGGCTGTTGAATTCAATCAACCAATAACCGTATTATATGTTATTGGATTTGCATTAGAGGCGTAAAGAAATTCTGCTGAAGCGGAATAATTCGTATCCGAACTCGACTGTGCTCCTACATATGCGCAGGAAAGAATTGGGTAAAACTCTGAACAAAAAGAATTGTTTTATTCTTAAGCGAATGTGTCACAAAACATTTTAATGTTCTTTTTCAAACAACAATTTGATGCCGCTTTTGATATATAAAAAATACCACGATTTAGAAAATGCATGCTGTTGGATGGCCGATGGAGTGTATAAGAATGCTTTATGTAAACGCGTTGCGCGGTTTCTCATTAATATTTACCAAGTTAGAAATCGGAGATATGCATTGCACTTCAGTTGATCTTATAATAAGTAACAAAGCACGATCTTTCAACATTTCGACAGTCTTTTATAACAAACCATCCAAACACTATGCTATATACGTTACCAAGACAGAGTACATAATATAATGGGGGCAGTTTTTGCCTAGGTTCTACCGGGTGTCAAAAAAGTTTTGCAAGCAACCTCGGTCGACCATAGATTGCTGGTTTGGAAGAATTTGCACGTGGAAACAATTCCTCAGTGTACCTCCCATGCATTTCCTAGGTCTGCCAGGATGGGTTGGGATTTTGGAAGCTTCTGCATCATATTGATAGGTTTCACCTTCCCTATCCCCTTGAAGACACAAGTTGTATCACAATGTGTGAAGGCATGTAGGGCCAACAGCGCTGTACAGTACTTCTGAGTAAGGTCATCTGCCATTTTGTTAGATTGATGAGTCTCTTGTTGTTTCCTGTTCCAGTGTCAAACATTATGGTAATAATGAAAGAGAAGTGTAGGCGAATGAAAAACATATCGCTGTCTGGCGTACGTACCCAGATTCAAGAGTGTTGACAGGTACACTCTCATCAAGGAGAAATGTTGTGATGACGCTATGTTGCACTTCGCCTGCAATGTTCACCTTGCCATGTTACCACAATGTCGTGCAGAATTACAACAGCACATCCGTAGAGGTTGCTATATGGAGACGGCAGATACTCCCGTTGTAGACATCTCCAACTGATGGATATGAATGGACACTAAACTCTGGGCACTTAGAACCACTATGGGTGGATGGCTCGATTCTTCCCGAAGCTCTTGCAGATGAAGTAGAGTGACTTGATACAAGTGATTCAGATGACAATGATTCTGAAGATAAGGAATCTCCACATTTTTCATCAGAGAACGAAGACAGCGATGTCTCTGAAGATGCATGATTCAACTGTGTCACCCACAAAAGTTCAACTAAACAACCAAAGGCTGCCGCAAACAAAGAACCCAGTAAAAGTACATTTGATCTTTTTGGATTCCTTGACCTTGTAAGCATGGGTATAGACACCAGAATCATGCTTCTACCCCTCTCAGAGGCGGAGGTATGTAATAGCATCCATTTCCTTGGCGGCCATTTTGAAATTCAAGATGGCTGCCGCAACTGAACGGTCTAGCATTGTTATCAATGGTCAACATGAAATACCTTGACCCTAAAAACATGGGTGTAGACACCAGAATTTTGCCTCTACGAGTGTCAGGGACCGAGATATAGCCAAAAGTAGTTTCCGGTGGTGGCCATTTTGAAAAATGGCGGGAAACCGGAGTCCATCCCAATGGTTCCCATGTTAACATATAAAATATCGTTCAGACGGATATCCTGAACAAAATGATACCACTCGCGGAGGATCTGGAGATGGGGTGCAAGGGGGTATTCTCGCTTATGGTCTATTATGCCTCTGGTTGGAATAAGCGGATTGTCGTGGCATTTGCACCAATTGTATACAAATGTATGATAAATGTGCATACGATTTAAAATAAAAACAGTGCTGGAGCTGAACATAACTCAAAAGAAACAGAAAAGCTAAGAAATAGTTTCTACCTGGAAATGACCAGTCCACATGTGTTATGTGACCAGTCCAGGTTTTGGCAGCATCTTTGTTGTTAGCAAGTCAGGCATGGCAGTATTGTATTGGCTTGTTATTCAGACCTATTGTTATGCAGCACTTGTTCTAATACCACATCATCACAGTCCATGACCTGTGCAGCCGCATTGCTCAGAAGGCCACCATCTTGGCAAGTCAGCTTCTATGTGGTAGTTTTGAGTAATTGGCTCTCCATTTCCCCCTTCCAGCCCTTTCTGAATTCTGTGCTTGTTTCTACGGAAGTACGGGAGGAAGGAGCACCGATCTCTATACAATGGATTGGAAACCTGCGCTCCGTACTTGCAACCACTAATGGCCATATTGGTAATCCAAATAGAGTCCAAGCAGGTAGTTAAGAGCCGGCCATCTACACAAATGTGTTCCCATTGAAATGTGGATAAGCGACATGACAGAGTACACAATGCGCCAAGTACCACAGGGTTCGGACCTGATCATTTATTGCATATCCGACATTTTGGATTTTTGACAATATTCCTATATTTGGTGGATTTTAAAACCAAAGATGTTTTTTCTTCATTTTTTGGAGTCTTAAATTAATCCTTATCCAATTACCTTTCATATAAAACATCTTCTGATGACTATTTTGTGAGCACCTGAAAAACAATAGCTTCACGGCCGCCATCTTGGATTTTCAGACAAATTTTCATTAATTTGCAAGTTTTATTGCATTTTGAAACCACGGACGACTTTTTTCTTCAAATTTGTCAGCCCACAAGTAATTATGTGGCAATTATCTTTCATATAATACAAGTTAAATGCTTGTCTTCGACTTAGTTATATTTTTTGAATAAATGATCGAGCCATCTATGTACACGAAACCCTGTGGTCAGTGAGCTCATTATATTCGTATGGGATGGCATAAAACGGGCACCTGAGCTACTTCTGTTAAGCAGCTGTCTCTGGAATGCTATTTTAGTGGTAGACCCAGATGTCCACCGGTTTCTCCACTCATCTGATATACAGTTACTGTTGCGTAGCCAATCCATTGTATATAGAGGTCAGTCCTCAGAACCCCAGATTTTACGGGAAGTGGTTTTACGGAAAGCCACTATTTTTCTCATTTACCCTGTGAAATTTTAGGGCTAAAGTATGTTTGGTTTGGATGTTAAATTATGAGCAAAAATGTGCCCCATTTTGGTCGACCAACATTAATTTTACCAAGAAGTCTATAGACTATGGGGATTATAAAATCACGTTTTTAGGTCTCACAGCAAAACGAGTGAACATATCTGAGCGAAACTTTACAGATAGGGTTTTGGGGTGAAGGCCATTTATATTAAGATGACAACTTTATATACTTAAATTGGGTCATCATCCTTTAACGTAAGACCATTGAAGTGCGTCTGCCTACAAGATCTCTAGATAGGTGGTTGCCATGAGTAGGTCCTTGGCAAAAAGTATTTACGACGGCGTGCTTTTCTAGGTAAATATAATGCTGAGGTACATATAGGAGTTTATACATTATGCTGAATAATACAATATGCTTAGTATACATAGGCCTATTCTGAGGTTTACATATACTGAGGTATGATTTGCAAATAGTAGGTCGAGGTTACCTATGCTGAGGTATGCATATGCTGAGGGATACTTTTACTCTTATTTTTACTCTACTACGGCGGTTATTGATCTACACACAGCCACTTTCTTCATGGTATTACCAAACACTACTACCGAGTAGACTGGATTACCTACCACTAACGTTCACTCGCCTGCCAGGATTCCGTGTATTTTTGCCGCAAATAGAGGGGTGATAGTGTACACACGGCGGCTGTCTCCCCCATCGCGGTAGCGACGTGGTTACACCGGCTCTCAGCGCGCGCTGTCTTTCTCATGCCAATTTAGTTTTTTAGATATTTTGGCATTATTTGCATTTTTTTAATTACCATGTTGGCATGTCTAGTGGGAGGTTTTTGATCATGCCCGATTTGAATTTCGTAATGATTTTCCTAAAAACGTTCAAAAATGCTAAACAGAACCTGTATACCGCCCCCCTCATTTCAATGAATTTTTCATCATCCACTCTCAAATGGCGTCGTGATTACCGGGGAGTAGCTACGTGGTAGCTGCTTGTCTATTCCGGTACTGTCTACACTATATCCACCTTCTCTCCACCTAGTGTGCAACTACGACGAACGCGGGTAGTCCATTTGGGGTAGGTACTGTATACTAGCCACATCATTGTATAGCTATTACTGTGTACTTTGTAGGCCCTGTCTTGCAGGCAGCTACAACTTGCCCTCGCAGACTAGCCCGTGTGTACTGTGCATAGCTGCCGGGTAGACATGGTGTCAGCTGCCGTAATAGGCTACCACGTGACAAGAAACGGCCGTTATCCCGAATAGTTCATATTCGAAGGTAGTATATAAGTTATGCATGTTTTATTTGATTACAATTAGAGACTAAAGGATTTGCAGGTCACAATAATTTTGTAGTCTATGGTTATAGTACATGGATGGTGCAGTGTACTAAGATCTTCGTTCGTGCTTGGTTGCACATTGATCGTCCACATGATTGTATAATACAAGGGTTAGACCCCGGACTTTGTTTGATAGCCGCCATATTGGATTTTTAACGAAATACCCATATTTAATGCTTTTTAAAAAAAAAAAAACCCCAAGGACAATTTTGTCCTTCATTGTTTTTAAGTCGAATTAATTATTATACAATTATCTTGCAAATAGACATGATAATGCATGGTTCACTTAGTTATCATTTTCTGAACATATAATTGTTACTGCCTATATACAGCACATATCATAGTCCGCCATATTGGATTTTCCAGCAGAATTTCCATCAATTCCTCCTTCATTTTTTTGCGGCTTTTTCAAACCAAGGGGCAATTTTTTTCTTCAATTTTTCAAACATTCTAGTAATTATTACACAATTTTATCTTCATTAAACATATTAATCAGGCTTCGACTTAATTATCGTTTTCCCTGATCAATACTGGATACCAGTGTCTGAAGAAACCTTCTATGTACAACCAACGGCTGTGAATAGTACCAGCAATTTAAATAAAATAATGGTGTAACCTCAAAAAGAAATGCAACAGAAACGATTTTGGTGTTGTTATACTTTGTTAATGATGAGCGAATAGCATATCAAAAGTCTAGAAGTATAAGTAGTGCAGAACATGTATTAGGGAGGCAAGGTTTGTACAGGGGGAAAATATAAAGTAGGTATAATTGTACTGAAATCTATACCAATATTTTGGCCATGTCCTAAGGATTAAAAAAAGGTATAGTTTACCCTATCTGTGGGCTATAGTTTAATAACAGATATAGGGCAATAACGGTTCAAGGTCATCCTGGGGTAACATTTTCAGAATGCTCCGATTCTTTTCAAAATGGTCCAAAATTCTTCATATCGTCACAAAGGACTAGGGAATATAATACTTGCACTCATTTCACCATTTGGTCATGTAATTAGAGGTCAAAATGTAACAATGGTCTACATATCCTATGGTGTCATTAATGCTTACCA
The DNA here is from genome assembly GCA_023653785.1 of Ophioderma brevispina. NCBI lineage: Eukaryota > Metazoa > Echinodermata > Ophiuroidea > Amphilepidida > Ophiodermatidae > Ophioderma > Ophioderma brevispina. Next base: position 46,023 of record JAMKCH010026516.1, read on the forward strand.
CCTAATTTACATACTAAAATGGGAAATGCAGGGCAAATATGCATTTCTGTTATATGATATGACCAGACAAACAATTTGAGACTAGTTTCCTCAAAATCGGAGCACTCTGAAAGGAATATCCCAGGATGACCTTGAACCGTTATGAGCCTATAATCCTGAAAATAATGATCGTAGATATGGCAAACTATACTTTTTTTGATCTTCATGACCAGATGAATAAATTGGCGTAGGTTTCAAAACAATTGGACCTATTTTACTTTTGACCCCTGTACAAAATTTACCCCCTATTTTTTACATGTTCCCCATTGTTGATTTTTCTAGACATTATTCTGTGACAATTTTGAAGTATGAAACACAAAAAATGTTTCTGTTGCAATTTTTTTAGACACAAAAACAATTTTCTTGTACTATAACGCACCAGTAACAGTGGGGGATGTGGGGGGATGTTCTAAGATTTATTATAATATTACATTAGTACATACCAAATGGTATTAGTACATACCATTTTCAATATGGATTGTCAGGCATAACATGTTTAACATATTTTAAAAAGCAATGAATGTATGAAACTTTACTAAAAGTCAATTCTTAAAGTAGGAAATGTGCCAAGGGGGGGGGGGATTTATAAAGCACCCGATTACTTGTGATTTTCATACTAGTGGATAGCTATGGTCCTCTTCGTTCCATACCAAAATAAGTACTACCACACCTTGTATGGCATCACAATGACGTCACAAAATCCGCGACTCGAACAAATTGCCATTTTATAGCCGAAAATCTAATTCTGCGCTATAATTTAAAGATAGGAATAACTGATGTTCATGCGGTTTTAGCTCTAAATGACTTTTTTTTTATAATTTAGCGGGAGTGGTGTTCATAATTATGATTACGCTAACTATGGCCACTAGAGGGAAAGCATCTCGGACGCTGAGTGACTACTTTATGCCAAAATATTTTAATTTTTTTCAGTAAAACCCAAGTGTTCGAGCCCCAAAAGAAGATTTGAAACTTCAATCAAGAATTAAACCATTATAAAGATTTGAAACCTTTATGAGAATTTAAATCTTTTATGAAGATTTGAAACCTTTATGAGTATTTGAAATCTTTATGCGAATTTGAAACATTTATGAAGATTTGAAACCGTTATGAGAATTTGAAACCTTTATGCAGTTTATGAAGATTTGATACCTTTCCTGCATTTGATACCCTTTTGGCGGATTTGGCCGTCCATAATTTTGTATCCATATAAAGATAGAGTTACTTTTAGTAATACTTTACGCCTTAACATTTTACAAAATATTAATGTCAGTATGGAATATGTTGATCCTATCACTTTAATATTTATCGTATGCACGCAAAATTCACAAATAACGAATAGGAAATCAAGGTTAAGTCCGGAGTCTCTGCATGTCATATGAATAATTTCCGCTTAATAGCGTTAATCATCCAGTTTAATAAGCCAGTTTTCTTAACGGGTTTGTTTTATATTCTTAATACTGCACGCATAAATCGGAAAAAAAAAAAAAAAAAAAAAGGGGGGGGGGGGGGGGGGGGGGGGGGAGGGAAATTTATAAAGCACCCGATTACTTGTGATTTTCATACTAGTGGATAGCTATAGTCCTCTTCGTTCCATACCAAAATAAGTACTACCACACCTTGTATGGCATCACAATGACGTCACAAAATCCGCGACTCGAACAAATTGCCATTTTATAGCCGAAAATCTAATTCTGCGCTATAATTTAGCGGGAGTGGTGTTCATAATTATGATTACGCTACTATGGCCACTAGAGGGAAAGCATCTCGGACGCTGAGTGACTACTTTATGCCAAAATATTTTAATTTTTTTCAGTAAAACCCAAGTGTTCGAGCCCCAAAAGAAGATTTGAAACTTCAATCAAGAATTAAACCATTATAAAGATTTGAAACCTTTATGAGAATTTAAATCTTTTATGAAGATTTGAAACCTTTATGAGTATTTGAAATCTTTATGCGAATTTGAAATATTTATGAAGATTTGAAACCGTTATGAGAATTTGAAACCTTTATGCAGTTTATGAAGATTTGATACCTTTTCTGCATTTGATACCCTTTTGGCGGATTTGGCCGTCCATAAATTGTGTATCCATATAAAGATAGAGTTACTTTTAGTAATACTTTACGCCTTAACATTTTACAAAATATTAATGTCAGTATGGAATATGTTGATCCTATCACTTTAATATTTATCGTATGCACGCAAAATTCACAAATAACGAATAGGAAATCAAGGTTGTTTAAGTCCGGAGTCTCTGCATGTCATATGAATAATTTCCGCTTAATAGCGTTAATCATCCAGTTTAATAAGCCAGTTTTCTTAACGGGTTTGTTTTATATTCTTAATACTGCACGCATAAATCGGAATGAATTCAGTCCGTAAAAAGTTTTTATCAAAAGGCAACGTGGTTTTTGTCCTCGACAGTCAGAACCACACCACAGTTACAGAGCATTCTTCAAAAATGTGCCTGTCACTCGGATATCACAAGCAATGTTAGCAATGACAATAGTGTAGACAAAACAAGAAGAGCCCTTAAAAAGGACAATCTGCCGTAATTAATTTAGGCTTGTTGTATTATTTTGCATACCTGAACAATAACATTGGGGTGTTATTCAAAGTTTTATACTGCCTTGAATCTTACACCACCCATACCAGTAATTAGTTGATTTTGGCATGAAAAAATATTCAGACATAATGAAATGGACCCATGGCTGAAAGCAATTTGGATGTTTACATTCTCTAAAACAGTTAAAACAGCAAGAGTTACAGGAGATTCCTGCCACGGAAAATAAATGTGTTGACATCCCCGCCAGTATTACAGCCAGCATGTTATCAAACTTGCAAAGCATACACTCATCAATCCCAACTTGCTATCCTGAGATAGCAAGTTAGGATTTCGAGATAGCAAGTCGGGATCAAGTTGGACCTCTAGTACATGTGGAACTGTATTTTGTGAACATTTCATACACAATCTTGCAACCAAGGTTTTTCTAAATTAACATTGTATGAAGATTCAAAAAATCTTGGGTGTCATTTTTTAAAATGTGTTCTTGGATGTAATCTAGGGGGCAAGGTTTATACAGGGGTCAAAATATAAAACGGTGCAAAATGTGTTTTAAAGTATACCATCATGTTCAGTACCTTTCAAGGATTACAGAAAGGTATAGTTTGCCCTATCTGGGGGTTATAGTACAAGAGTTACAAGGCAAAATGGGTTGAAGGTCACACTGGGGGTAAAATTTCAGATTCATCAGTTTGTTTTAAAAACGGTTGCCAAATTGTTCGTCTTAGTGTACAGAAGCCGAAAATATACATGTCGCATTATCAATAACATTTTGATGATAATTAAGAGGGCAAATATGGCCGTGGTCCACAGGGTCTATGGGAGATCATTAGTCATATTTGCAAAAGTCTCACTTTGAAAGGTGAAACAGAGAATCTATATACATTTTCTTATTTAGTATAACCCAATGAACGATTTAAAACCAGTTTCAACAAAATAAAATTCTATAAATAATGACCTTGAACTGTCTTGAGCTTATTGTACTGAAACAATAGGTCGTAAATATGGCAAACTATACCTTATTAGAAACCTTATGACCAACCGAACAGATTGGTATATGTTTTAAAATAATTCAAACAATTTTATTATTTACCCCTGTACAAATTTTGCCCCCTTATAAAACACCCAAGAACACATTTTAAAAAATGACACCCATAATTTTCAGATTCTCCATGAAATTTTGTATTGGAAAAACATTGGTGTCAAAATTGTATATGAAAAAAACTAAACCAAAAAATCAATTACATTTCCCTATGTACTACTCGAGAAAGCATCTCGGGGTCTGAGATCCTAAACACATAACATATGTTGTAATCGGGTTGGATCACCTTTGAATCACAAAATAAGAATATTATAACAGGTTTGATACACGCCGTTGTGAATGTACGTGTGTTGTTCAGTGTTTTCGATAAACATGTGGTGAGAATCGGACTGACCATAGGCTCGGGAAACCAATGAATCGCGCTATTTTGGACCGTTAAGAGGTGATGTTTTGTTGCTCAATAGGCAGACTTGTCCCACAGCTGTTTTGGTTCAGACGCAGAACGCGGTTAAACTATAAATTATACTGAAAATGCTAAAACTTGGAAATCCCTGTCAGCTTTTCAGTTTGCCATCCCCTGCACATGCCGGTCCCAATACCACGCAATCTATACTAGCCAACTTGTCCACATAACGCGAATTACATATGGAATAAATTAACTGGGAGTCGCACGGCCTTGGGTTGTTATACCATATTTCCCGCCAAATGGCTATTTGTCTTGAAATTTACCGGTCTGGTCAAATTTCCAGTCCGATATTGATATAAAATTGGATCGATCGAGCCCAATATTTTAAAACTCATAGCGAGACCAATTAATATTGGGCGTAAATCATCCAATTTTATCATTATCATGTTTTGGATCCGATATTTTCACACACTTGGACTCCTCAAAACATGATAATGATGATTATCAGGTTTTTCAGGAGCGCAAGTGTTGAAAATATCGGATCCGAAACATGATAATCATGAAATCGGATGATTTACGGCCAAAATTGAGACCAACATTTTTGTTGCAACTTACAGCTCGACCAATAGATTTGGGCTCAATCGATCCAATTTTATATGATATATAGTTGTTTTGATGTAGGCCTAGTTCGTATTCAATGCGCGCTACTCCTATGATCTAAACCAAATCGATGACAGTTGCAAAAACAGATTTGACATAATGTTTTACAAGGATAGACATGATAGAAAGTATGGCCAAGAAGCAGGGGGAGTACCGAGTCAATAGTCCTGTGACCTTCTCCAAACAAGTGTTAAACGGTACCAAAATGTGCGCAAAGCCCCCAAAATAGCTTTACATTAATTTCGCCCAAATTGAGGCAAAAGTTGGTCGCGATCCCTCAAAAAATAGGCGTAAATGCAGCAATGAACTTAACATTTGTTTACTAAAGCACATTTCTTGAAAGAATGGTTATTACTCCGATGTTCCAGGACAATCAGTCACTACTCCAAAGAATATAATCCTTTCAAAGAATCATGACAACACTTATAGATATTTATGTATAGAATTAATTAATTTAATATATCTGGAGTTAGCAAATTACAGTACGTCTCAAAAGTGCACCGGTGCACTGTCCAACTGTCCACCAACAGGGTAAGGTGCGAAGGTGCACTGACAAAATTGCAATAATAAGAGTTAAAGGTTCATTTCGTGATTTCAGCACATTATGTTTTATTCATGGATCACTAGATATCCTTAAGAAAAGCTTATTCTGAAAATTTGAGCTGATCCCGATCTTGCGGTTTTGTGTTATGAGCAATTGCTCGTTTCCCACGGTTCCATAGGCTATTGTGCTGTAATTTCTGTCCGTTTACGGACAGAAATACAAAATTGCGAATTTCTAACAGATGCGACCGAATTTGCACGTAAGATTTGGAACACATGGATAACTAAGGCTAACGGTTAAGATGATATAAAAATCCCAACATTTTTTAGGTAAGTCGGGGGACGAGGCTGTGGTTCACGAAATGCCCCTTTAATTCAAGGTGCACCATTTGTTAACGAATACAGGATATTGCAATAATAAGAGGTAATTCAAGGTGTATCATTTATTAACGAATATAAGTGCACTGTTGGATGAAGTTCGCCAAAAATGAAGCTTCACTAATAACATATAAACATGATAAATTAAAAGTGTACAGTCCAATAATGAATTAAAAGGTGTAATACATTAATGATTTTGATATAAAGCTTATTCATTGAACGTAATGAAGCATCTGTTATTCTAATTGATCCAACGGTTTCTTATAATGATGTTTATTTATACGCTGTGAATAAATTTGATTGGAAGAATTATTATTTCAGAATTCAAGTGCTACTTAAAAACATCCGTTTGAAGACGCCAGTTAACCTAATGAAAGCATTGCGGTAAATGTGTTTAATAATGATGTATTTGGTTTATCTCAAACTCTCTTCCTTCCTCTGTCATACATTAATGACAAAGAAATTTACACATTGCTTATTAATAATCATGAATCTATTAACAAATACATCAGTCGAAACAAGTACTTATGAGTTTTTGTAGCATCACGAGCTTCTATCAATTACATAATTTCTTGCGGTTTCTTTTATTTCTTACAACTTACACTACATTTGCAAGCAATAAGTGCTTTACGCTTGGTATTTTAGTACAAAGTTCCTTTGCAATAATTAAAAATGATAAATAAAAAGACATATGCTGTCATACGGCTTCAGCAAGTGTTATTATAATCTTCCTTAAAACTGACAAAAGCGTATGACTAATCATCAGATCTTATGCGTCACTGAAGTTTCGCCAACATATCACATTCACATCCACTTTCGTTTCTCGTACAATATAAATATTACCAACGATGTCTATTGAATAATCTATTTTGGACGATTAGACCTTTGACAAATATTTACTCTTCTTTAACCGGACTGAACTGAAATCCTTCAACTGCGACCCCTTTAAAAGGGGCACCACCGATTATTACATAATCATACCTTAATTCTAAAACATCATTTGAATCGCACATTTTAATGTGAACGCTAATTGTTTGTATTGCAATAGCCCATGCGTCCCAGAAAAAAACTTTATTTTCTGAGGGCTAGTTCTTTGCCGGGGAAATCCGGCCTGCAAGCGCCATGACCGTAATTCTTCAAGTGAACCGATGGGCTCATCTCAACCGACGAAATCAAATATTGGGTCAATAAGGCCCAAGGGCGGTTCCCTGGCCCACCCGTTTTCTGTCGGTTCAGATGCGACACTGCCCTCCCATATCAAAATCCTTGCTACGCCAATGGGGCTGTGCTCTATCAAGCATTATGCCTGCTAGAACTGGGAGAGTCCTAAGCTTCCAAGATCGATTATTTTGATTTTTTACTGCAAATCTACGATTAAATGATTTCCCCCATGTAAAACTCGTGAAATTGTTGTTAGGTGTAGCATTATCATCTTATTATTTTACTTATAATTGGCAGGTGATTTGCACCAATATCTCAATTTGCAAAAAAATATTAGTTCTGCAGCATCAGGTGAAAAAAGGCCTTAAATTTCTAGCAACCAGGGCCGGTGTAGCAGGAGATATAGTCCCCTGAAGACGTAGACCCGAGACTTTAGGATTAATACTCCGGTGCATGTGCATAACTAAGAATTATAGTCCAACGGATCGGATTATGATTGATAGGAATATTAGTTTTTCAGTAGGAATGGAAGTCCTGGCGTGGACTATCCGTCCTTAGAATTAAGAGGTATCTCCAAAGGTGTGGGTACAATTAAATCCTTAGGACTTAATTAATGTCCGAAGTGGACTATCAACCGGCCGTTAGGAATAAATGTTTCAAATCCGATATGCGGAACATAAGTCCAAGGAATTGGATGTTCCAGGTCCCACGGTCGGCGGTATCAGATCTCGTGAATCTGATCTATTAGAGGTGGACCTAGGAATTAATGTCCTGTCAAAATTGAACTATTAGTCCTTATGGAGGCAAATGTCCACCTCTATGTGGACTAGATGTCCTTAAGAATCAAGTCCCAAGTCCGAGGGTGGCCCCAGACTATCATACTAAGGTCAATTAATGCCCGTAGCCCGTTCAATCCCCCGTTACGGTAATCGGTGAACGCGAAAAACGCTGCTGCACACCGACTTGGAGTGGGGTCTCACCAACTCTTGGGGGGGGATTTTTTGAGTTTTTTTCCCCGAAACCAAAGCATGTAGCAAAATAATTCTGCTACAGTTCACCATCCTTCAATATATCATTGCATAATATCTTCTATTTTTCCATTTCCTTTCCGTAAACGGTTAGAGAACGTGGTAACTTTTCTTTAAGGCGAAGTATTCATCAGAAGGGTATTTTAAAGAAAGTTGTCCCTCTTGCTGCTGCACTGTGCGGGTCCATTGACAATGCACGCTAAATATAGCCTTGCACTCGGCACCACTTTCGGAGGTCCCCGTAAATTCCGAATATAGATTTATGAATAAAGTGAATCCCGCTTCGCTGTGATTGCGGGATCGCTTCGCCGATTGGATTGTTCGAGAAGTTCAGATATCAGCCTTCTCCAGCCAGATTTGATATTTTCCACTTTACCGTGTTACCAAAGCTATGGATTTTTAAGTTTTTAAGCATTCATTTTCAGTACGATTTATCATTTTTGCAATAATATCAAGTTATGTAGAATTTTTTTTAATTTTTTAGGTTTTTTCTTTTTTTAATAATTAAATTTGGTGCAAATCCTCGCGCGAAATAAAAAGAAATTTAAGTGGAAAATTCTTCGCCATTGGCATGCTGTACAACAGCCCTGCCATAGCAACAGCCCTGTGATTGACAGCTCTTGAGTTGACAATGGCCCACGTTCCTTTTTAGGTTTTCACGCATTTTTTCACTTTCTAGTGCGTTGAAAGAAGTAGCTTTCGCAATTCAATAAATAAGAGATGGTTATCATGTTTGTGAAGGATGTATTACGTATCGTCTAACGTATCACATACGCAGTTTGGTACAAAACACATCCCCATTTTATATTCTTTTACGAAGAATAGAGTTTCAAACAAAGATGTTCCCCAGAAAAAGACTTTCTTTTTGAGTTCATTCTTCGTGCACATGACTTACAACATTCAAGTGGGTGCAATAATCCATTGAATAATTTCGTAGGCTTACAAGAAAAATGAGTCGTTCTAAGATTATTACTCTAATTGTATTTTGTAGTATTAAACATAAGTAGCTGTTGCCGTGTTATAGTACACACCATTTTGGAATTGTATATTCCTTTCGCATTTTTTAGGAAAACGGCAAATTAGTATGAAAATTCCGCAAAGTAAGAGTGAGGAACTAATACCATTACATAGAGACATGCATCAGGGGAGTGCTACAATTTGAATATTCTACCATGTCAGAGATGAGCTATTGTTAATTTTCTACAAAAAAATGCTTAAAAATCATGAATGTTACCCTTTTAATAATTTCCTATGCAAATTAGTTCATATTACGCAAAAATGAGTTTCTTTATATGAATGTATAAAAATGCTTAATCGGAGATATGCTGACATTTCTAGTACTGATCTCATGCTCTGTATAGTTTTTGTATAAATTATATTAGTACACACAGATGCTATTTGATGGTGCATAAGAAAATAAAGAACACTCAAAAAGATGTGAACTTTGACAAATGGTCTCCCAACTGCTTCAATGGACGAGTACTATAAAATTTGGAATATCTCCGCAACTATAGATCCGATTTTGAAAAATTCAACTGTTACGTGCTGTGTGATCCCTCTATTCAAGTGGTGGGTATTTTTAAAACCTCTTGATAGCAATATAAATTTCCACCTGAAGTGCCTAGTTCAGAGGGTAGAAAATCGGTACTTAGGGATGTGACAGTCTCCATCGTGAACTATAAGTCCTGAAAAATTTTGTTTCAGGTCGAGGTGGATATAGATCCTTAAGGATTAGTGCCCAAGTCCGACGTGGACGGACTACAAGTGCTTAGGAATATTATCCATATCTAGACACACTATTGGTTCTTAAGAATTTGTGTCCAAGGAGTCGAATGTTACGAATGTTATTAGAATTATAATAAGATAAGGTTAGAGCAGTGATGTGATAGAAAGTATATTTCACAATAGAACAGAAACCTGGGTTTTCGAGAAACCTGTTTTGTTCGATCGAAAAACCTGGTTTTTCAATCGAAAAACCAGGTGTTTTCAATTCGATTGTAAGAGTTTGTTTGCTAAACTGTTTTTTCAATCGAAAAACCAGGTTTTTCGAATTCGATTGTCATAGTTTTCGAAAAACCAGGTTTATCGACGAAAAACCGGTTTTTCGCCCGTAAAACTTGGTTTTTCTAATTCGATTGTCAGTTTTTTTTGATAAACCTGGTTTTCAATCGAATTTGATTGTTGATAATACTGGTGGATCGACGGGAAACCTGGTTTTTCTCCGATAAACTTGGTTTTCAATTCGATTGTCATAGTTTTTTTTGCTTAACCTGATTTTTCAATCGAAAAACCAGGTTTTCGAATCGCTTGTCATAAGTTTTTGAAAAAACAGGTTTCTCGATCGAAAAACCAGGTTTATCAAAAAAAACTATGACAATCGATCTATTAATCCGTTGATTCTGGATTATTAGCACAACTCTGTCCTCGGTTCGAATAAAGGCAACCTAGGCTACATAATGAAGAGAATTTTGAACGTCATAATAACGGAATGCTGAGGTCTTTATAGCACTTATAGCGATATCAATAGCACTCTTCCACAAGTCACTAAATCAAATATATCAATGTATGAATTATAATATTTATTCTGTATTTAACGACATATCGCTTCTTTAATTAATTTAATTGATATGATATGAATAAAATATCAAGCTGAATTAATGTTGACATGTTAGTCTATCTATCGCGCTCGCTGCTAGATAAGGAAGCTCCTGTAGTGTGCCATAAATACCAAGTACTATGGTTAAGAAATTTACGGTTTTCGAGGAGAATCGATTGTCATAGGTTTTGATAAACTGGTTTTTCAATCCGAGAAAAACCGGTTTTTTCGAATTCGATTTCATATTTTCGAAAAACCAGGTTTTTATCGACCGGAGAAACCTGGTTTTTTTTTTTCGCCGCTAACTTGGTTTGTCATGAATAAAACATGGTTATTCAATCGAAAAAAAACAGGTTTTTCGAATTGCGATTGTCAAAGTTTTTGAAAAATCGACCGAGAACCTGAGTTTTTCAAAAAAAAAAAAAACTATGACAATCGAATTCGAAAACCTGGTTTTTGTTGAATAACCAGGTGATCAGTGGAAAAACCAAACGTTTATCGACGAAAAAGCCGATTTCTCGGTCGATAAACCTGGTTTTTCATCGATAAACCTGGTTTTTCGATGAAAAACATAGTTTTTCGATCGAAAAATAAGGTTTATCGACGAAAAAACCAGGTTTTTGTTATATTGTGCCATATACTGCCATGGCTGTTTGTACGGAGGAGCAATAAGACAAGAGTTAGTGGGGTCTGGATTTGTCTGAGGAGTTTGAGGTGAAGGTAGGTGTGCATCAAGGTTCTGTACCTTTGCATTGATCTTGCAAATGTGTGATTGATGTCGGCACCTAGAGTGCAAAAAAAGTTTGGGAGTAGATGGTGTATGTTGATGACTTGGTTTCAATGTGTGAGACAATGGAGGGATGGGGGAGAAGTTTGGAAATGGACGAAGGTTTTTGAATGTAAGGGATTGAAGGTAAACTTTGGGAAAACAAAATGTCGAGTGAGCGGGTGGAGAGGGAGGTGTGGGCTGTGTGTGTGGGAAGAGGATAAAAGCCAACTATTTTCTAAATGTGTGAAATGGATCTACGGGAGATGCACAAAGAAGGAGAGAGACCTCCTTCCAGGATTATCCTAACTCATATAATCCTTACAAAACAATCAAATTTACCAAACTAGCATGCAATTAAGACAACAAAAGGGATTGTATTTTTTTAACTGGGCGATGAGGGGGGAAACTGTTTTTGGTACAGCCTGTATGGATTGATATAAGTGAATTAACCTTTTTCGAAGTGCATGCAAGGCAACTTAGCGAAGAAATCCCTAGCTATGGAGATCAAGCTAGGGGCATTCATCCTGGCGTAAGCATGTAAGACAGGGTTTATACGAGAAAAATACCCTTCCTATTTTGCACAAAATGACCCCTATCTCTGACCAGATGACTTGAAAACACTATTCTCTTCAAATGGACCTTGAACACAAATCTGTGTACACCCCATGTGAGGCTGGGGTCAGTGCTTCTTTGTAATTAGATTTAATTTTGTAGGATTGTTGATATGTTATGTGCGACAAATCAAAAACATTACTCATACACTCGTAATTGAAATTTGTCAATTTCTCGTTGTCATTATTTGACACGTGTTTGTGTCAGAGTGACAATTTATTGGTCGTTATGAGGTGAAACGTGTGAAACTTATTTTCCGGAATCGAAATAAATCAGGTTCTTTACAAACTTTCGAAATCCAATTCTAACCGCAGCGTTGTGATTGGTTGTCCACTGTTTATCGCAAAAAATCTTGCCATTGTGATGGCACCGACTGTAAAATGCTCATGTGATCTAAGACCGCGAACACACGGTGTATGATATTTGGACAGGTAAACATTATGGCAATGTTAGTGCAAGCAATGCAGCTGCATTCTCACGCTTTTATGACATACTGTGTTCCATTTACTAGTGTTTTGCATTGAGTGTTCATGAATTATAAACTGATACACACTTCCCAAATTTGCATTGTGGTATATTTTCCTTTGGGTGTCAAATTTCCCGATTGATTTTTAACCTCCCAGATGTGTTAAATTTTGAAACAGAAATCTATTCAATTTGACACGGAAATTATTCAGTTTGAAACTGATGGTTGTCTATTCCGATTCTTTTTTTACACAAAAAATGTTCATTTTGACTCGGATTTTTTAGTTATTTCTAACACTTTTCTGTGTCATTTCATCTGACACATTTTCCCGTGTCGTTTTGACCAATAATTTGTGGTTTCCCGGCGGACTAATTTTCCGTGTCAAATTTGACAACTTTTGTGTCAAATTTAACCAATCTAGAATAAGAGTGTACTTTTATTTAGCTTTCGCCATCTTTGCTGATGGCTTGATCACAATTGTTCACAATTGTTCACAATTGTTCACTGCTTCTTCCGTGAAGCATGATGGTAGACTCTTCCACAGATTTCTGATGTTTTGTAATAAGCAGCGAATCGTGCATATGATCTAGAGTGTAACCCTTATCGCGATTGATTACTTTGGCCCCCTTCTTGCGAATTTCTATGGCTTCACGTATTTTTCCAAATATACCTAAATTGTCTGCCGGTTTCGCCAATGTATGATTTGTCACATCCTCCACAAGGAAATTCATAGACAATATCACTATTTTCGGTGATATCTTTCTTGTCTTTTGGATGGACCACTAGACTGTGGATGGTGTTGGTAGGGCGCATGACGGTGGCGATATCATGTTTTTGGTATGTGCGTTTTTTTTCTAAGAGACCCTCCACGTAAGGGATCATTACCATACCATGTGTTTTGTTTCCACTATCTTTCTATGGTTTATTTCGTTATTTTGTTTTGTCCTTCATTTGATGTTTTACTCTATCCAGGGCCCATTTTGGATACCCACAGTCTCTAAGCGCCGAAGCGATATGCTTTTCTTCATTAATTTTATCCTCCTCCTCTGTAACTACGTTATCCATCCTGTCCATGAGAGTCCAAATGATGCCGAGCTTTTGATGCAGTGCATGTTTGGGTTTTTCTTCTGGTATATCAGTAGCTTGACAGAGCCATCATCCTTGCGCACAATCAAAGTGTCTAAGAAGGGGATTTTGTTGTCGGTTTCCTCTTCATGCGTAAATTTGATCGACCCGGTAGGGTCGATTTGGTTTAGGTGTTCTGTAAGTTTCTCAGAGCTGCCTGCTTTGATAATTTAGAGTATGTCGTCGACATATCGCTTTCAGAACTTTGGTTTGATATCCAGTGGTGCGGTGGCAAGGCCTCTTTTTCAAGCCATTCCCTAAATAAATGGCAACGATCGCCATCATCGATAAAAAAACAACCCATTTCCTCGCAAGGGGCTTTTTTGAAAATGTTTAACATGATGTTCCCTACGATCGGGCGTAAGAGTTACCCGGGTTTATGTATTTTGGTAGTGCAATACTAGGCACTTCAGTGGAAATATATATTGCTATCTCGAGGTTTTAAATACCCACCATTTGATAAAGGGGATAACAAGCAGCACGTTACATTTTGAATTTTCAAATCGGATATATATTGCGGAGACTTCCAATTTTAGTACTCGTACTTTGAAGCAATTGGGAGACCATTTGTCAAAGGTCAAAATCTTTATTTTCTTTATTTCTTATTGGCACCATCTATAAACTATACAAGATACAGGACCTGAAAATTTCAGCATTATCTTCCTGAATACGCCGTATACATATATATAAAGAAACATCTACCTTGCGTAATATGGAACTAATTTGCTAGGAAAGCATATAACAAATGGTTAATTTCATGATTTTTAAGCATTTTTGGTAGAAGAAAAGTAATATCGAAATTCTAGTACAGGTAGATACTTCAAACAGCTAACTATGTTTAATACACAAAATACAATTAGTAATAAACTAGAACGAATACATTTTTTTCTTGTTGCCTACGAAATTATTCAATGGATTATTTTCTTTGCACCCCCACTTGTTGAAGTTAATCATGTGCATTGAAGAATGAACTCAAAAAAGTCTTTATGGAACATCTTGGTGTGAGTTTGAAACTCTATTCTTTCCGTTAAAAGAATAAAACTGGGGATTGTTGTACCAACATGGTAATGTGATACGTAGACGTATTACGTAATACCATCCTTCAAAAACATGATATCATTCACTTTTATTTTATTGAACATGCGAAAGCTACTTCTTTCAAAAGCACTAGAAAGTGAAAAAAAATGCGTGAAACCCTAAACCGGAGAGTGTGCCATTGTCAACTCAAGGCTGTCAATCACAGGCGTATGTGTTAGGGCTGTTGTACAGCATGCTAATGGCGAAGAAAGAATTTCCCACTTACATTGCTTTTAGTTCCGCGCCTCGGAGAATTTGCACCAAATTACTTCGGGGAAAAATAGTTTATTCTTTCATTTGTAAAGAATTCTACATAACTTGATAGTATTGCAAAAATGATTATAATCGCTACTGAAAATGACGCTAAAAACTTTAAAAAATCCCAGAGCTTTTGGTCAACACGGTAAATTTGGAAAAAATATCAAATATGGCTGAGAAGCTGATCATCTGAACTTATCGAAAACCAATAGGGGCGAGCTATCCGCCAATCAAAGCGAGCGGATTCCACTTTTTACTATTTACGGAGACCTCCGAAAGTGGTGCGGGCCAAGGCTATATTTAGCATGTGGCATTGTCAATGGACACGCACAGAGCAGCAGCAAAGAGGACAACTTTTTAAAAATCACCCTCGATGAATACTCGGCCTTAAAAGAAAAAGTTTACCACGTTTCTCTATACCCGTTACGGAAATGGAATAGAGATATTATGCATGTATATTTGAGGATGGCTGAATGTCGCAGCAGTATTTTGCTACCTGCTTTTGTTTTCGGGGAAAAACTCAAAATAATTCAAGAGTTGGTGAGACCCACGCACACGTCTGTGTGCAGCGGTTTCGATCACCGATTACGTAACGGGGGGTTGAACTGCCTAGCAATATATACGGGGAACATTTTCAGATGTTGGATATAATAATCTGTTTGTGACTCGTAAGTTTGTCGTATGATTTCAGTCTTGCTCAAAATATCAACCCAAACTTCCTTTAATAAAAAACAGGGCGTGGGATTCTCTGTCGAGCTTTCGTACGTGAGATGGTCACTGAGCATGGGGTTTTGTAATCTTTTCATAGTCATCAACAGATCATAATATAGTTGGCCTTTTTAATTCACTAAGAGCAAACCGGTCCGTCCTTAGAAAAATATTTGACCGTAGGAAGTTAGCTGATCTGTATTTTTTAACTTACCTGTGACCTCCACTTAAGGGACGGAGGCCTAATTGCCTGGTAAGGTTTTAGTTTAGTTTGGCAACATGCGGTCTCTGCCTGTAGCCACGATGAAATCCGTGTGTGGTATCTTGTCGACTGGCACCGCAAACTCCAAACCACGAGCAAGTACTTTCTGGTGGGGTTGCGTGAGCTCTTTGCTGGAAATGTTCTTCACCCACTTTTCTCGCCATTTCTTGAGTTGAGTGCCGCTGAGGTCGGGTTCCATGGCATTCAAAACACTAGAGTTTTTATTTTACGCTGAAGGTACCTAATTTTGTTGCTGATTACTCTGATAAGCTCACCGATTAGTTGTTTTTCTGCATTTCTGATGATGTTTTCACTTTTTCCGTATTGATCGGGCATCGAATCTTGATGGTGTAATTCCATTGTCTATAGCGATGGGTAAACGTCAGATGTTGGTGATGTTTTACTGCGGTTTGACCGAACGACTTCTGACTTCCGTAAATAGATTCATATTTTGTAGGATTGTAGATAAATATGATAAAACATCAGAAACCTGTGGAAGCGTCTACCATCAAGTTTGACGGATGAAGCAGTGAACCAAGACACTTGTGATAAAGCCATCAGCCAAGATGACGAAAGCTAAAATAGTGAGTAATAGTTTGGATTTGTCGCACATAATATATCATAGTGGTCCTTTGGATTGAATTTGGTTAAAATTGGCCCATTTGCATGATTTGAGTTGCCAAGAAGAAACAGCTCAGATACAAGAATCAGCCGTGCCTAAGGCATTGGCTGGTTAACAATTACCTTGTAATTGCTTATTCAGCAAGTCGACTGCTTATGGTTTTTGTTGTTTTCACCGTTCGTCGGACAGGAATATCTCCTCCAAGTCATTTATTTTCCTACTGGTTCATGCCTTCACTATGATGGTAGAAATTTATTTATACCAAAGTTAACATGTTTCTGTTTAGATAATTATGTAAAATAATATTTCGCAAATTTTCGAAACCTTCACAACTAAAAAAATTAAATAAAAAAAAAGAGAGAAAAAAAAAGAAAAAACACTGGGAATCGAAACTGGTTAATTTTTTATACTATGCATCACGCTCTATCAAACATCTCCACTCATTCACACATTGCGTGACACACCGGACTATGTTGCCAACACATAAAGCAGGTGTGCAATGGAATGTTAGAATTTTAGCGGATTATATAGCGTGTCTCACCGTATCAAGTTTTTAAAAAGCGCGACTAAATTTCAGCCGAAATGCTATTCATTCAGCATGTAATGCTCGAGTAGAGCCATCAATATAAGAGTCCGTTAATGACAATCAAATTTCCCGCGTAAAATCAATTGAGACCTTCAAAGCGTACCTGGCAATCTAAACAGGGATTACAAATGTGGTGTGGGACAAATGAGACTAAAACAAAAACCTATTAGACATGTTAGATACTCAAAGTATCATTGGACAAACTAAGGGGTCCCCATAAAATAAGTTCCCCCTAAAATTCGAGGACATTTCGTTGCATAACTTCACTTAGAACGGGATGTTTAGAAAACTTTGAAAAGGTTTGAAGAAAGGAAACATTGGGCTCTGCCACAAGAGTTACACTTTAGGTATCAATACACACTCCATAAGTATGATAAGTGGCACTTTGATGTATTTAAAATTCTAATCATCAAGTTCTAAGTGAAGTGCAGCGAAATGTCCTTGAATTTGAGGGGAACGCGGGCATCAGTTCCCATTTTAATTTTGTCTTCTAATTAGCTAATTGATTTATTGTAATCACTGTTGAGGATCATTTCAACATGATTGATCACATATATTAACTAAAATTAGCGTGTTATTTCCCTTTAAGACAGAGACAAAGCAACCTTACATCCGGCAGCAGCTTAATCAGCGCCATGTTGCTATATCCGAACTATGACCAAATACATACAATGGGTACAATGAGAGCTTTTCATGGTTCATTTGCCCATATCAAATGAACCATGAGGAGAGTGGTAATTCTAGTTTTAATCAATAGTCCTTATACAAATTTAATACATTACTATATATGTAATGGATCCATGTGTGGGAAAATATAATAATGATAAAATTGGATGATTTACGCATATTATCTCATTTTATAATTTTAAAATATTGAGCTCTACTGCGTC
>JAMKCH010026517.1:0-18825 GCA_023653785.1 Ophioderma brevispina
AAATGGAGACTGTTGCACCATAATTAAACTTGTATTTATGAAACTCAGCACTAAAATTACTGATGAAAATGTACAATAAATATGTAATGGCGGCCATATTGAACACAAGATGGCTGGCAGTCTTAATGTTCCTCCTTAACTAGCTTTATGCTTTCCAGACGAGTTATAGGGGTTTTAACATGAAGTTTTGGAACCAAAACTAGCTTACTAGCACACACGTCACAATCGGTTATGATTTGAAAATATACCAAAAGGGCAGGCCATTTTGAAAATAAAAGATGGCCACCATCTGCCACCCCTGGGAATTCTCATCAAAACTTTTCCTTGTTCTCTGAGGACCTACTTAAGGTATCTAAATAGGTGCACGGTGCTTTAATCATTGAAATCCCACGGGAGTCCACAGTCCCTTTGATAAATTGAACAACATCAGTCCAGCTCCATGTTCCAGAAGGCCACATACCAGGGACGAGAGGGCATTCTCAGAAACTCGCCCAAAAATGCTCCAGACATAGATGTAGAAAACATTTCTTTAGTCAGAGGGTTGTTGACAGTTGGAACAAACTCCCAGATGAAAGCAATTAACTCGCCCCACACTCCTCACCTCTAGTTAAGCAGAATTTGTCTACATTGGGTTTTTAATGGGCTATAAAGCCTCCTAAACCCTGCACCACACTTACAATCTATTCAACGTGAAGATGGAGGGTGGGCACTTCAAGGTCATGTCAAAGGCTATAAGTAGTGGATTCCAAGATGCCTTAATGAGTTATAAGGAGAATGACAGCAGCTTTAAATAATGGAAATGACAGTAAATATGAAATGACAGTAAATAATGGAAAAATAACAGTAAATAATGAATAATGAAATCGACCTCGTCGCCTTTTAAAAATCTCCAACACCAACAGGAGCGAAAATAAGTTAAGAAATCAACTTCCAATTATTGGCCTAAAAACGATTGAAAGTGGCTATTCGTACCGTGGCGGTGCTAATTGTAACAATTTCAGCTTTTCGCCACTGCGAACAAAGGCGCTGTCATACGAATGCTTTGACATGAGCGACGTGTCTATTTCTTCAGACGCGGCAAATTTGATTATCACTATCTCTCAGACTTAGTTGTGGGAGTGAAAGATGTTGTAGACCAGACACACAGGCGCGCCTAAAATTCTTAAACCTGCGACGAATATAACTCTAGCTATAACCTATGGGGGTAAAGGTCGTACTGTCAAGATCTGCCAGGGTACTGTACTTTCATTTAACAAATGGAAAATGAACCATTGCTTGGGATTAGATAGAGGGAGCAATATTTGGGGCAAGAAAGTGAGAATGTTATTTGCTGATTTTTTTAGGACCGAAAGTTTGTGTTATTGTTGTTTTTTGTTTATTAGCTTTAAATTGATTTTTTTTTTTTTGTGGAAGAAAAATGTCAATTTGGATGAAATTGTTAATGTGTGTGATGTGTGCCACGGTGAGAGGGATAGAAATAACAACATAACAACATCAATATAACACTAATATATAACAATTATACAAATAATGAATTGAAGAAAATGTCTCCAAATGTGGAATAACACACACACACAAAAAAAACGAAACATTCTAAAAAGAAAAAAATAAAAAAGTGAAATTTAAAATAATTAAGTAAAAAAATTAACTTACAATCAAATATTTTTTTTTACAAAATTACAACGACAATTAAAAATTAGGCCTACATAAACAAATATCAATACTAAAAAGAAGTATAATGATAAATTAAAAACAAAAATACTAATAAAGCAATAAAAAACAAAATATTAATATAAAAATGGAATAAAATAAAATTATTAAAAAGCAATATTTAAAACCATATAAAGATGAAACAAAAATGAAAAATACATTGTATAAGCAATAATTAAATATAAATAATTATAAAAATGGATGAAAATAGATGAAAAACACAACAAAAAAATGTTCTTTGGTAAAAAATCCCAAATTATCAACAACAAAAAAGAAGAACGAGGAAAGAAAAAATACCCCCCCCCCCCCGACATGCGGAGAGAAGTAGTTTTTGAAATACTAGACGAGCGTTTTGATATATATATATATAGGCCTACATGTATAATTATAAGCTGATATAGGGCCTAACTCTAACAGCCGCGGTGACGGTGTGAAAAACGGCCAAAAAATTTCGTTATTTTTATCTCTCTTTGGTGGTTAACCAAGAAAATTTTGAGTTGGAAATTTCTATTCTAACTAAAATGTTTTTTCATTGAAAAGATAATTATTTACTAAAAATAGGGTCACTCATGTCTGTCGTCCAAAAATTGGCCGAGTTATGGACAAATGTATGTTGCCAGATTAGTTCAAAATTTTGTTGTGACCGGGCTAGTGGCAATGCCTTGCCGGTACCAAAATTCAAAAATGTATTTATAGGCTACTTTGATAAACGGAGGGTCAATTTACAAAATGCGCGCTTTTATTCATAACATCTAGTTATCATAACAATGGTACCATAGTACAAGATTAGAACATAGTTTTTTTCCATGGTCTGTGGGATTCTATAGTCCAAAACCCAAATTTGTGATTTCCCTAGGATTAAACAGTAAGAATGAGTGTTACAGTCACAACTTTTGTGAGCAGGGGGGGCAGGCCAAGATAGCGTCGTTTTTGCGTTCCAATAGGTTTTTAGCACGTAATCACTAAAACTTGACAAATATTGTAAAGTCGTCGAAAAAATATGTTTGTTATCAATATTTTTCCATCAAAATCCGTTGGGAGTTGAGAATCAACTCCAGTTAAGTATTTTTTTGGTATGAATGACGGTACAAACGGGATCCATTTTGAACGGGCCGCGGGACCTTCAGTCAATCGCAGGGTCACCGTTATTTATAGCTGAGGACAATGTACCAGGACCGCCCCTCCCTTTGCTTTTCGGTACCAGGTAGCCCCAGGGTTTAGCCCATCCACCACCGGGGAATGATTCGTTGACTGCATGCTTAGCATCCTCTCATTTGCGGTCTTTAAAACAATTTGATGATAGTTTTGCCGCACAATTATGCACCCACAGTCTAAAGCAAGGGCATTTAACCAGTCGGGCTCCGTACGGGAAATTACACTGCCACTCACTGATCCTATTTATAACGCGCACAGTGACTTCAAATTCCGGAGTGCACTGGTTCAGTCGTCCATGACTCGTGCGGAAGTTTTGCGTTATGAATGAAGATTGGCCGCCACCGCATGTTTTGTGAGGTTTAGAGTTTGAAGCCTGCCCCGCCGGATGGCATGTGGTCATTCCTAGCTATGGTGCGAATTACAATAAAATATTGGACTTATTCGCACCACCACGGTGCGAGTTACAAGAAAAGTTTTCTTTTTCACACGGCACCGCTACGGTGCGAATTACAAGAAACGTTTTCTTATTCACACCGCTAGCTACGGTGCGAATTACCGAAAACATTGCTTATTCGAACCGTCACGGTGCGAATGCCTCTTCCAAACAAACGATTAACTTTCAAAAGGTCTCGTTTTCGCGGGCCCCCATGTGGGTACTGGGTCTCGTCGGGCGTCGGAGCTACAAGAGATTCTCAAGCCGCCACTGCTCAGTTTGGAAACCATTGGCTAATCTTCGTTGATCGTTAACGAAGGTTTCCGTGCTTTTTTGTGGCAACAAGTTCTTGCCGTGTATGCCAGTGCCAATACAAAACTTTTCACTCTTCCCAATAGTTTTACTTTTCGCTGACTTTTCCCATCTCTGACAGTGACAATCTACTTCCGGGTCCTACAAAGAGACTTTAAATTCATAAGGATTCTAACCTTTATTTTCAAACGCTAATCAGGTTGCTTTTAAATGAAAGAAACTTATTATATATCTTATGGTATTTTATTGGTCCCTTTGTCTTGCATTTTTTAAAGAAGTTAAAATAAATGTTGAGAAAAACATAATTTCATTAGGTCACGCATGCGCTCTTGTGACGGAAAAAGACCATGTCAATGTTGGCATTTTGGAAAGAAATGTGGTGATGTGCCAACAAACAAAAGCAACGGAAACCTCTGTAATCGATCAACGAAGATTAGCCAATGGTTTCCAAACTGAGAAAGGCAGTTTTTGTTTGCGGTCTCTTGTAGGCTCCGACGGACCCAGTAACCCTCCAGGGGGGCGGGAAAACGAGCCCTTGAAAGGTAATCGTTTTTATTCTATATTGTACGCTCTTTTTGTACGTGAACATTTTCCAAAGAGGGGAAATTCTGCACCAACGATAGTTCCAATAATTGTACTTGTCACCTATACCTTTAACATTGAACGTTATCTTTGCGGTCAAGTTAAACTCACAGGCTATGAGTTTGAGTTCTAAATAAGGCCACTGGCGCAATATGGGAGTCAACTTACAAATCCGCTGCTTAAAAAAATTACTGAAAATCTTCTGACGCTAATCAAGGCATGTGGTTGATGTATATTAAATTCCTCCCAATGGATGTATCCTTACATTAGCAACATAATCAAACCTAACAATAAAATTGTTTTGAATCGTCAAGTTCCCTCAAAATAATCCAGATTGTTGATGTTGAAAATGAGCACTTCCGCTATCCGAGAGCAAAGGTCAAGTCGGTCACGCGGGTGCGAAAAGCAAGCCCGTCGATATACTTCCAGTCGCAGTGAGCGATGGTTTTGCGCGAAAAACGAATATGGACCAAGATCAAGTGTACGATACTCACACGTAGACTGATCCTTCCGTCGTAACATATACGCACGGCCACTGCGAGGGTGCTAGTGACGACTGAAAAAATACGTTTCGCCCCCAATTGAGGGAGCGCTCTGGGGCTATGAATAAATTAAACACTACTGCGTTGCACTGTTGCGCTCGCGTTTACAGACGTTGCGCGCATTAATCTAGAGCGGAAACTTTACGCTATCAATGGGCTGGATGAAAGGAAAGTTCTTGTTTGTGAATGCTCAGTTTAAGCTAGTTGACAGGGGGTGTTGTCGTTTTGTTGTTTTGTTTTTTTATAGACATAATTGAATGTTAAATTCCAATCTTGTTCTCTTATCTCTGATAGTCGTTTTATATTGATATTAAATTTATTGGGTTCAGGTATGTGTGTGTGTTCATTTACTTTCTATTAAAAATTATTGAGTTTTTAGTTTTATCAAGTTATCTAAATACAGTTGAATTGGTTATGTAGTTATTTATTTATTCAGTTATTTTGATATGCAGTTATTTAGATTGACGCAGTTATTTAAAGGTATTTATTTATGCAGAGATTTATTTAGTTATTATTATTTAGTTAGTTAGTTGAGAATCACAGATATATCTGTGGTTGAGATAGAGTTACTCAGTAGTTTCTCTTTTATTTTGATGTGATTTGGTTTGGTTATGAGTAAATGAATTTAACGCAAAAAATAAAAAAAATAAAAAAAATAAAAAAAATAAAAAAAATAAAAAAAATTTTGGGGACTTTTTTGGAGGGGACCGTTCCCCTCTCCCCCTCCAATACGGGTCTGACCAACACCAAACAAAAAAACACTGGTCGCCCTAAAATATGGGATGTTAGTTGATGTTTTGAGAATTTCACTTTCCATACTACTACTAGTCTTTTTGCCACTTCTACAAGTTACATGTATAAATGGGTGGATTAGGCCGAGAAAAAGAAAATTCATCTCCAGCTTCCCGAGGCCGCCTCGCATTAGTGTAAAACATTCCCATTTTTACCACATTTCTTTTTTAAGCTAAGTCTTCGTTTTCAAGAGATTTATTTATACATTTTTTATGATCAATCTTCCCGAAAAAAAAAGATTATTTCTGGCAGTGTATATCGAATTTGCACTTAAGAGTCTACAGGCACACATAAAAATCTCAACTTTTTTTTAGGGAGGGGAGCAAGAGGCTGTATGTCACGAAATGTCCATTTAAAGGTATATACCCTCGTCCTGGACCTCAGATTTTTACCAAGGTAATCAACATTTTGGTGTCAGAAAAAGCTTACTATTTTTCCTCATTAACCATGTAAATGTAAGTCTTAGGCAGAATATTCGGTTTGCCTGTTATGAGCATTTAGAACGATTTCGAATTTTGGTCGGCAATAAAATAATTTACCAATTTACACAGGAGTTAACAAGATTATTTAATAGCTCTTATATAAAACGGGTTGAAATATTGGGGTGAAACTTTACAACTGGGGTGGCCCTATATATTAGGTCAAGGTCATTCATTGACGAATAAAGATTTTATTTAAATTGGACCACCCCTTTTAAAATAATTTTTTTGAACATTCTTCAGGAGCCTGTAAGTTACCGGGTCGAGTTATCAATAACGGGACCGAGAAGCTACACAGAAGGATTAATTTTTTACAACCGGTAATACTAAAAGCCGATATAAATAAATATGATACAAAACATTTTTAAAAGCAAAAATCTATGAAGCATAGCATAGGCCTTCATTTTTCAACATCAGCCTATGAAAGTAGGGTTTGGTCCATCGGACCCTATAAAACTTGACATAGGCCCACTGTACCTGAACCGAAAATGGATGTTGACTGCTTGCATTTGAGTCTAGGCCTAATGCTCATGTACTAATTATACATTGTGAAAAATAATAATTTTCAAAACCTATTCTGCCCAGGGTTTAAAAAAAAACTTTGTGACATGGTCAGGGATAAATGGTTTTTTATGTAGCTAGTCATGTGGCCCAAAACAAGTTTCAACAAGACCAAAACACCAGCTATCTTTCATAAAGCTATTAGTAGGCTATGCTATAGGCCTAGACATGATACTTACTCTGTTACTAGACTACTAGCCAATAGGCATTATTGTTGCGTTTATCACCTATGCTAGCAGCTAGGCCTATTTTGCTGTTTGTTGGACCTTATAAACAGGCTATAAATCAGACCTGTAATTAGCAGTGCCATCCTCGTGACGTAGGCCGTGCCAATAGTCCTGCATAGGAAGTGATATGCCTTAGTTCATGTAGTGTACGTGTATACATGTTGATGCGAATGAACGCCGAGTACGAGTTCGCTACTTGGCTTAGAGTTGGTGCTCACTAGGGGCAGCCTGACAGACTCGATAGCTAACTATGTCCCCAGGCAGGGTCTATAATGTACTGTAAGCATACCCCGATCGCTGTGATATGCCAGACCCTTGCCTAGGCTTAAGGGCACGTCTCTAGCCCGGGTCTCTAGTATCAGAATAGGGCCTGCTAAAGATGCTAAAATGTAAATAAAGTAGCAAAGACAGTGCTACATCAGGATAGCTAGGCTAGACTATGTCGAAGAGTAAAATTAACGGTGATACTGTATAGTACTAGTAATAGTAGGGCCTACTAGTAATCGTAGCAGCAGGAGAGTGAAGTGCACATCACGAAAATCATAATCGCTGTATTAGAAGTCCATTTTTAATTTATAGGCCTACATCATTAACTATGCACCATGTGCATAAAGGAGAACGGACCCACGGATTCAAACACATCCCAGAACACGTGGTTTGCATCTGTTCATGTGTTTGAATCACGCAGGTACAACTGCAAGATAATTAAGAAGAGTTGTCCTACCTTAATAAATCACGTTGTAATCACTGTCATGCATTCCCCTGCTTTTATTATCGGGATTCGGGTTGTGCTGGGGTGCGTTCCTACTTCTAGGCTAGGACAAGTAAGCACTAGCAGCCAAGGTAGGGGCTAGGCCCAGCCAGCTACGCCTAGTCTTACACTCAGTCTAGCCTTCTTAGCCTAGGCTTAGCCTTAGGCCAGCATGACAGTATGTAGTCATAGGCTAAAAGTTAATTCAATTTGACGAAGGGCAACACACATCAATCGCATCTTGACTCTTTACCCTTCAAGTTGACAGAGAGGAACGAACGATCATCATGCCATCATAATCGATGATAGAGATGATGTTTCTTCTCCCACATTCATGCATTAAACATGCGTGTTCCATGAACCAGGCAGGATAATTCAAACGCCAAACATGATATTAACTAAAAACACGTCCAGGTGCGGCGTATCCATTCCATGAAAAAAACGTCATTCGTTGCAATCCTGCTTGTTTACTTTTTCGCCAATGCCAAGTCATGCCAGGCCCAAATGCTTGCCAGGCCCAAGGAGGATGACACTGTGCCAAACTCCCTGCCGCGCCCAGGATTGTCATTATTATTCATGAGGAGGACGTCCCTGCTGCGCATGATTTTGCCTCAAAATCTGGGGCGAAAGTGCTCCCCGGTTTTGGTCGTATATTTTCTCAGTCCCCGTGAGCAGGCCGTAAAGGAATTGTGCGGTAATAAAAAGGGCGCGCGAACGGCGGAATAGGGACTCATGTCTAACTCACACGAGCAAAATCGCTCCCTACGACTGTAAGTATATACCTACTGCCTTGACCCCGGTTGACCCCTGTTTGACCCAAAAACATGCATCAACTTGACAGGGGTTTAAAAAAACCCACCGTAGAGTTGACGCTTTAGACTTAGGCTCCGAATAAAATTTGGGGAGTACACGAATGATTTGTGGGAAAAAATATCACTCTCATTGGACAGATTTTTCTAAGACTTCAACAATTA
Source organism: Ophioderma brevispina (assembly GCA_023653785.1). Taxonomy (NCBI): domain Eukaryota; kingdom Metazoa; phylum Echinodermata; class Ophiuroidea; order Amphilepidida; family Ophiodermatidae; genus Ophioderma; species Ophioderma brevispina. The sequence continues at coordinate 8,519 of JAMKCH010026517.1, forward strand.
TAGAAGTGATGTACACGTTTGAAAGATACTTCTTAAAAAGATACGCAGAGCCTGTAAGTAATAGCCTGATTAGAGGTATTTGAATTGTCATCTCTTATATCTGACGTCAAACTGATACGTCCATTGGCAGACCTGAGATCTTGATCATGAAGACATATTGTTGAAAATACATGAATCTCAGGTCGTGCTAGCAGGACTACACCAACGATGACTATACTGTATCCATATGTTTTATTTTTCCTCTCAATTTGCCCAATGTTACGCTTGCTTTTTCCGCTCGAATAGCCCCCCTACTATTTCCTCCACGTAAGCCAGAGCCGGGCAGTTCATTAAAAAAACGGCTCCACAGTGGTCAACGAGTCCCTTTTTACGAAGGTCAAGCTAGCGTAAATCAAAATTCAAATTAATTTCAATAACATAACAAATTGGGTGTTCGCCTGGATAGATATTACTAGCCCTGTTAATATGACAATGTCAACCACATCTCTCAGATTAGAAATAGTGAAGATTTTTGAAAGAAAACATTTTGGAACAGCAAGCCTCTACCTACCAATCAAACTTGCCGCCATAAAAACCGGAACAAGAAGTGGTTGCTACGTCCCCTACCCATTGCATTTCTGGGAGTTCGAGTTGCCAAACGCGTATAATTTTTCCCCTAACTGCATGTCACAAAATGTGTTTCGATGTTTGCCATGTGTAACAGCCTCTGGGCTCTCCCATTTTTTAGATTCAAATCGCCTGCAATGCCAAGTTTCGCTGGTAACAAATAACAAAAGAACGATTTTGTCGGACCAATGAGCAGGTATAATGTTTCTCGACTCGCGAGGTCACATTCCCCTGTGCCAACAATATTGAACTTCGGAGTTTGTGCATTACTACTGTGTTAAAAATGGTCCACACGTGTCTTACAACTACCCCAAAGCGACCCACGTGGCAACGCTAATCGTTCGCCATTTGGGGAAAGGAAATAGTTCATTATGATCGTTGCATTGCTAAACTATCTCAACAAACTAAATGCCTAACGATGTTCATGGATGTCTAGGGGTTGATCATTTTATATTCGATGATGCCATGGGGAAATCAACGACAGATTGTAACTGTCGGGGTGGTAATTCCATATGGCTTTCATGGGCTTGGGCGGGGTAAAGAATACCAAACGGAGGATGAACTGTACGCTGGGCCCGGTCCTGGGGTTCGGCTTATGGCTCAGTGGGAGACACATATTCGCAAGGAACAGAGTAGATCTGTAAATGCCAATGTGATCCAATTGAGCAAGCAAGTGGAATATACGCAATAAGATTAATCTTGATCCAATCCCCGCGGCCCCCAAATGATTTCCCACTGCAAATTATGCGAGGGGGTCCGAGGGGATGTGATCAACGATTCTCTTCTTGCCTTGTCCACCACCAAAGCATGTGAAATTAAAATGGCGTATTGTCGCCCAATTTTCCTTCGAGATACGTTCAACTTTTTATAGCACAGCTACATTTTTTATTTATACACACCAGCACAATATCAGGGTGCTATAAAAACTAAGACCCAAGACCCCAAGACCCAAGACCCCCTCAACTATAAACAAACGACCAACCTAAACTGGTATTAAGTATGAGGTCCGTATGGACATGTGTGTAGGGCCGTATGTAGAGGGTTAGGGCGTGTGTAATGTTAAGCCAGGCGTATGGTTGAAGAATTTTTAGTTACGAGTATTATATAATACTTTGAAAGTGATGGTCACTGAGACGTCATTAGAGGATTTTTAAATTTTAGATATAGTGATTTTGGGAATATATGCTAGGACTCCCTATACAAAAAAAATCCCATAGGAAGATTTTATTTTTTATTTAATGTTTAATTTGTGGTATTTGTTTTATAAAAAAAGACAAAAGTCAAAATAAAAAATTATTTATTTTTTTATGTTAAGTTATTTGCGATTTTCTTTTTTTAATTATTTTCTTCAGATTTATTTAATTTATAAATTAAAAAAAGAAAAATATTGTTATTATTTATTGATATAATTTATATTAATTTATTTATATTTATAAGAATTAACTATATATCAAGAAATTACATGGGAAACCCTGTGACCAAAAGATAAAAATAATAATTTTGCCACAAAAAATCAGACGAAATATAAGTCCCAATAAAAAAACACCTGGGGTCTATTTTTAAATACATAAGCATAAGATATAAATATAAAAAATAAGAAAATATTAACTGAAGAAAAATAAAATAAACGAATAAATAACAAAATAAAATAAAACTAACAAAATAAAACTAAATAAATGACCTAAAATAAATTAAAAAAATAAATAAAAAATAAATAGTTGAGGGGGGTCTTTGTTTATATGTGAGGGGGGTCTTTGTTTTATAGTTGAGGGGTCTTGGGTATTTGGTTTTGGGTCTGGTTTTATAGTGCACCCCAAAAATCAAATGAAAAATAAGGTGGTAAACAAGAGGTTGAGATATTGTCAAGGGTGTTTTCTGCAGCAACGGCCAGACAAAAGCTAGAAGTACACGGGAATACCACCGCAGTGAAAGGGCTGGGTCTAGCTAGGGCAGGGTCTGGAAAGAGGGGTTGGGGTAAAAGTAGTGACGAGTGTTTCTTTTTCGGATTAAGTTCTTCTCGGAATTATAGTCCGGGACAGTTTTTGGCGGGGATGGAGTCCGGCCCTCTATTTAAATAGTCCAGTCTCAGTTTTTGATGGGGAAGAACATACACAGTGATTGACTACCTATATTTATTTATACTTACACACACACACACCCTCACACACACAAGCACACAACATATACACACACCTACACACACACATAACATACACACACACGCACATATATAATACACAATACCACACACACCAGTTTTATTTAATTTGTAATAGCCTATAGGCCATAAAAACTTACTCATCTGAATTATTTTTGTTCAAACCTGTTTCACGCCAATGAGGCAACTTAAACATTTCCTTTCGGCTTAGAAAAATCAGTGGTAGCCTAAATATCTGTGAATTATCGCTAAATATAGCTCATATATCAGATACGTTTCATATTTGTTTCAATCGACATCGTGATCACTTGTGACAAGCACGTGATTCATGCACAAAAACTTCACGTTCCGCCCAACCGGGATGCGGTCGCTCCGTGTGAACATCCGGTTGCCAGGAATTTCACACGAGGTAAAAGCACCCACGTCCATGTTATTTACAACAACCGTTACAGCACATCGACATGGAAGACGACCAAAAAACGTTGTGAGAACCAGTTAGGATTGCTTTGAAGCAGATCATGAAACTTATCATGGTAGAATAATGTTACCTCTACTTGGAATACCAATCGTTGACCATTTACTCTGACGTATTTCACACATTTCGAGAACTAAACCTGTGGCGATTCATTGCAAGTCTAGTCAGCGTCTTCGACACGAAATTAGCGTCACTTTCAACCTCCGATTTTTGATAATAGAAAACAATTCGATCGACCATTATGGCACACGTCTCTCTGTGTCGCAATAGTTACCTACATATTAAAGCGTTTTTAATGATAATACTAACAAAATTTCAATGAAATTTCGCAAAGTTGAACACTACTTGAATTTCGAAATAGCTGCCGGCGGTCTTAACGGATCTTGTCGTCCTGCTGCCAATTTTCACCGTGTATGAGGTAAGGACGCCACACCGGCGGGGCCGGTTTCCGCTATCGAAGCCGATAACGGGAAACAATGCCCACGCTAGCACTAGTCCAATAGGTACTTAACACTATTATAAGGTACCAGAGACTTGTATTGACTTCCACTGTACGTTGAAATTGAACAACGTATCTGTTCAATGTGCTCCTATTTTTACTGTTTTGTTTTAAATTACTGTTCACCACGAGTTCATATCACGTCAAGAATAAAATGATGGACGGTGTCGGCTGATTTAAGCTGTTAATTAAACAGAATTTGGTTCGGATTAACCAAAACAAAAAGATGGCCTTGATTTCAAGAGGAAGTTGAGGTCACAGCCACCGGTGTGTATTGTGGTCAAACATCAAACCGTACGTTCTTTGGTGAGTCGGTAGGTCAGGGGTGAATGTAGGGGGAAGGACGCCCAGGTTCGATACTAGAGTTGGAATTTTGGAGGTGGCCAGGGCTCCTTTGGAGCTCTATGAAAAAAATCTTAATGGGCATAATATGCCTGATGATTCCTCAAAAAAGCGCTTGATAATTGAGAATTCATTCAATGTTGACCATACGGCAATAAGATATCATTTTAAAGCATTTTTTGTTATTCTGCGAATTTTAGTTCGTAGAAGAAATTGGAGAAGAAAATGCATTTGCTTTGAACTTCCATGTTTCGCCCATCTCAAAAAATCCATAGCATGCTGAGAAGGCAGGGGGGTGGTTAGGACACGATCTGCTTGATTATGGGCTTGGGGGATTTGGGATTTCAAAACGGTAATTTGTGGAACTGCTACGTGCATTTACTATGGCAGTCTCGGTCCAGTGACATAAAAAATCATCTCTTAAACCTTTGTTCAAAAGATCTTAATAATATCATGGTAAATAAGAAAAAATTATTAGCTTCAAAAATCAGGCGGGGTTAGTGGATTTTAACCCCGCGGCAAACTAGTTGTAATTTCAAACAGGGCCGTACGCAGATTTATTTTGGGGGGTGCGGGAATCGAAAAAGTGGACCTTTTTCGCAAAAGTGGACCTTTTGACCATAAACACCCCCCCCTAAAATGGTCCTTTTTGGACTTTTTGAATAGGTTCACCACCAAAAAGTGGGACGTTCTTGTCAAATTTCTCTAAATTTTGCCCTTTTATAAAAAAATTCATCAAAAAGTGGACCTTTTTCCCTTTTGTGGAATTTGGGGGGGGGGCCGCCCTGGTTTGCTTTCTGCGGCCGCACCCCCCGCAACCCCCCCCTGCGTACGGGCCTGATTTCCAATAATGTCATTTAGATTTAAAAATATTCGTGACCAGGCCTAGTCCTTTAGTCAAGTCCGTGTGTAACCGTTTGATATGTGTAAGCGCCCTCCTACCGTTAAGGTCATTTGTGAAACAGACAGACCCCGGAAATTATTCTATTTAACTTTGCTGTTTTGCTGTTAGGTTGGCATGTCCTACACCCCCCCTGAGGGATCCTGTGTCAAGATTTAACAAGTGCACGGGCCCTAGTTCAGTGTTCGATTTACCACCTGTACGCCTGCACATATGCAGGTGACAGTGCTTCTGTGCAAGCAACTTTCCAAAAGAACCGGCACATGTGCATGTGAAATTTAAGCCCAAATTAGGCATGTTGCGACCAGAAAAATACCTTTCGATATAAATATGTAATGTATAATTGTATTCTTACGAAATGATGCCAATTTTTACTTTTTACCGGTTAAAAAATGATTCACTGCAAAAAATGAAAACACGGTAGATGATAGATCAACGACATCGCAATCAACAAAATCACCAATTGCTGTTTGTGTACTCTGTTATTTCCACGTGAATAAAATGGCGCAGAAAGACGCTCTTCTATTTTGGAATCTAAATCAATGTGGTAATTAATAAGGGATTAGTCTTGGGACTCAGCGTGACGAAGGACAGCACTGTTTTAGGCAGAAGAGGTAGTCTTAGTTTAAAATCTAAATGAGGGTAAAAGTGTGTGCAGGTGCGTACTTTGTGCAGGTATGTTACCTGCACAAGTGCAAGTACTTTTTCTGGTAAATCGAACACTGGCTATATTATTAAACGCCAGTGTAAGAGCGCCATCATTCTTAATCTCAGCTGGGTAGTCGGCCAAATCAGCCAAGTAACTGGTAGAGTCGTTATTGGTTGCAAAATGTATTTTTCCGATATAATTTCAATCAGTATCCCCCAATCACACATAGGAAATCAAGTAAACAATAATATCAAAAACAAAAAAACAAAATAAAACTGTGCACTACGTATTTGAAAACGAACTCAGCAACCAGTATTCAACTGTAAAATCCTAAATTCATTGTGATGATACCAACGCCACCTGAAAGCGTTGACCTCGACGGACCTCCAATTGACCTTTTCCTCTGAAATGGAGAGTAGTTCGATGGATCGTTCGAACAGTTTTCGTCAATTCATCATTTTTACGCTGATTTAGCCCTTTAAAACTATACCCAAGACATTCCAGGTAAGCTTCGCGAACGCTGAACAAATGGGATTAATAACAATAAAAAATTTTGAACGCCAATTTCATATGCAATCGATGTCTATGGCCAAAAATTTGTGACTCTTATTAGACACATGCTAGAGAAAGAGTCACTGGTTGGGACTAATAGGACAACACTGCCGTTGGTTCGACTTCCAGATCAATTTCAACTGAGTAGTTTTTTTTGGGTTGCTAGGTTCAATAATTCCTGGTTAAATCTAACAATCCATTCCTTAACACCCAAATTGGGGCAATTTAGCGTATTGTGCTCTGTTCATGACCATGCCCAAAGGAAAGGCCACCATTGTGTTTTCAAAATCCTTTTGGGTTTTTTTTTTTTTTTTCAGTGTATTCCCTGTTCACTATCCACGCAAAAACAAAGACCATTTTTGGGGAAAAAACACACAACCAGCTTTCGTGAGCACAATAGTTTCAGTGCATTGCCGCTGGTGGTAACAAGTTTGGAGCTCTTCCTGTGCTGAAAAAGAAGCCATTTTAGGCACATTTTTCACTATAACTTGTTATTTCTAGTCCTAGTTAAGTGAGCAACCTCTCTCCTACTACTACAAATTATATACTCTTTCTTACACAACATCATTTTGACTTTTTGGTGATAAATTTTATTTGTTCTGATCGTTCCTAAAACATGGACCAACTTATGTGCTCTCAAAATTCATATTTAGAAGAAAGTACTTACAGTTTCTAAACGTCTCCAGCGACAGTAGTATAGCCAACTAGTAGCAATTTATGAATAGTAACTATGTCGAATTGCTAGGGTAACGTCCGCAGAAAATGCAATTGAAATACTTACCTCAAGGTACTTGCCCACGCTGCAGTCTCACGTTGATCAATGTGTTGCTACTGCTTTCGTTTCCCATCCGCGAACGCGCTGTCAAAATTTGCATTTGATGTGAATGTTGAGGGATATGCAAATGTAGTGTGTTGCGTCAGAGTTAAAATTAGCATGCCACCACTACCAAAAAATCGTCGCCGATTTCGTAGACTATTTTATGCAAATATACCAGTAGTGGCGCTCTTAACCTCATAGTGACGTCAGAGCTGTTTGTTTTTACAAGAAATTCCAAAGTCGATGTATTGATATGGTTCCCGTTTTAAGCTTTTTATGGTTTAAAAAACATGGGACAATCATAACGTCATTTAATCGATAGCGCTCCTTTCAATGCATCACAAATTGCCAATTATGCATGTCGCAATATCGGTACTTGTTTTGCCGAATTACTTGGCGTTGGTGTGTCGCCGTTTGTACGAGTTTGCTTCAAATTGACCAACTTGCTTGTTTTTGGTGAGTTTAAAATGCCCCTCTTTTTTGGTTGGTGTATTATTGGAGTTTATATGGGGAATTGGATAAATTTTTTTGGTTTAAAACTTAACAGTCTCCGCCTCATTTGGTGCATAATTGTCCAATGTCGGATCAGTACAGGCCCCTGCGTGATCAATATGCATAGATTTACCGATGCGATTTTGATTCACTGGTATTTCGCATTGTTGAACCGGCCTTACCTTCCAGGGACGGGGGTAGGTAGTCATGATGATCATGACTAGATAGTCCTACTTTTTTTATGCTGTTTTAATCATAGACTATCTAGTCATGACGTGTTGTGTGTAGTGAAAATGCCATTTAAGCCAGGATTAGACAGCTTATGCCTAAACTTTTACGAGGCCAAGGGGATTAAATGTTCTGTTTCCATAAATGTTATATTGCAGGCATTCTTGAGAGTCTTCTTTGGCCATCATTTGATACCATTTTTCCAGCATTTAAAATTCACATTATGAAATTTTCAGTGAAAATTTACCTTGGTATGAGAAACTAGGGCGGGGTACCTAGTCACAGTTGCAGTAACATGTAACTCAGGACTAAGTTACTGAGTTACCGAACGTTGCTGCCAGTAAATGACTTAGGCCATTTTTCCTGAACTCAGCCGGAGTTCAACTTTGCAGAAGGATAACTTATCGTTAACTTTACTTTATCACCCTCAAGTACGTCCATGGAAGCTTGTGTATCTCACGATAATATGAGATTTGTTGATGTCATTTTTCACTTACCTATTTCGGGGAAAAGAAAAAAATAGGGAAAGTTTTGGGGAGGTCTGCTCATTATTACCTTCGCAAACCGCTTCGTTGATAATAATGCAAGGACTCACGTGATTAGTATGAACGCACTGGCGCAAACTACGATTCGGTGTTTTTGAGCCAGTCTGATTCTATATTTCCTCGACAAGATGCTAAGCCACACCCTTCTGCGGAGATATCTAGCGCTCCTTCTTTTAAACCATAAATTGAACCTCAATGACAGTTTTTTTTACGAAGGGGTTTTCTTTTTTTTTGGGTGTGTGCATTGTTTGTGTAAATTGCTTCGGGAGAGAAGTCTCTAGTACCAATTCTGTCTTTAGTCATTGATTCTGTTGTGCACCTGTCACTCATTCATACGCGATCGATGTGTTGTGCCGTTATTCATGGACTAGCAGACGCTGGTAGCCAAATAAAAATCACAAATTTAGCGTCGGTCATTGTTTTAATTATAGACAAAAAGCAAGGGTTATTTCTGGATTGTTAGGCCGATTTCAAAATTATACGATTATTATAGACCTAGCTCACTCTTCACTTTTTGGGAGAAGGCCAACTTTTTTTACTAGGAGGCACGCATTAAATACTTAATACCCACATATACCGCATCAATTAGTACTTTTTTGTATGGGCTTGTCCGGCAGCGTCGGCAGACGTTGATGAATATGTGTTGGAAGAAAAGGATTTGTTCATCGGTGGTGGAATTGTTTACAGTGTGTACGACCTTTAACCTCGTCATTGATGCTTCCGGTTTCATTCGGGATTTCAATTCTGCTGGTTGGAAATCGCTCCATTCCGATTTCTTCTCGAATTTACACTTTGTGATATCAAATGCTAAAAACAAATGGTTATGTAGAGTAAGTAAGCCATTGCAGAATGACCCATAATGCATGTTGAGTGCATTGGCGGGGGATTGTGGTCTCTGTAACCTTGCAAAGTATTGAGTTCATTCAATACCGTATGTCACTTCAATACAACGAACTAGGACATGAGAATCAGCTGTTCGATAATGCTCAGTGCTAATGATAAATGGATTCGAATGTCCTAGTTACTAGGACTAGGGCGTAACCAGTTGTTGTTAAGAAGTTTAAAACGTTTTATTAAAGAAAATATGTGTAATCGTAAATGTTTGGGTCAATGTGATGTGCTTGCATTGCATGAAGGTTTCCTACCTTGGCAACAATTACAGCCTTGCATGCTGCACAGGTCGACCACAAGTGAGAGAAGCAGCCAGGCGGCGGTGAAATTGAAAGTTATGCACACGGCACGCTCACATAAGATCATTAATTATGCCCGATGGTTTGAATGGTGGTTAATTCTGTTATATTGTCTCGTAGACGTCTAAGTTAGAAATACCTTTCAAACACAAATAAAGCAGCCTTGTGCACAAATTGATCCAAATTATATATAAACCAGTTTTTTAATGATCGTTTACTCGATTTGGTTCAAGAATTTGGTTATGTCCAAAACAAACGCTACATAAATCAACATCACACCAATTACCACAAATTATATAAAGATACTTATTGTCCTCAAGATGTCCACTAATGTCCACCAAGAAAGCGTTGCAGTTCAACGATGATATGTACTCACAGCGAAGACTTCAAATGGACAGCGCACAAGTTCATAAAAAACTCCTCAGGTATTATATTCCAGGGAATCTTCTCAGTCGCAAGGTAATCTGGTCCAGCAGTTCAAGAAGATCGGAAGAGGTTAGGTTTAATTAAAGTCCCCCGACGATAATAAATCCACAGTAGATCCAGTCCCAGATAATCACCACGATTTCTATCTGTCCACAATTTGAATACTATTTTGATTCCCGCATTTCGGCTTAAAAGATGACAAGAATAATTACAGCAACTTGCTCACATGGAATTAATCCTGGCAATAAGGTAACTTTGATGGTCTGTCCTTAAGGACAAGAGTAAAACTAGCTTATTATGACTTGTATAGCTCCAAGCTCTAATCAGCCCTCCTGGATTTCAACTGCTGGCAGAGAGTCTTCCAGTGATAGTATTAACTACTCACAGATAGATTCCACTTTCTAACAATAATCATTACATCTTCGTA
>JAMKCH010026518.1:0-19397 GCA_023653785.1 Ophioderma brevispina
ATTCAAAAGGTTTTGAAGAGAGGAAACATTTGGCTCTGCCACAAACGTCGTTGCTTTTCAAAAAACACGTTTGGCATCAACACACACTCCTTTTTTTCCAAAAATGATGTTGTCAGAAAAAGTGGCACTTTACCGTAATCAAAGGTCTAAAGTCAAGACAGTATCAATTTACAACAACAACTTCATTTCCTTTCTTTATATTCATTGCGGTCTAAAGTAAATAAGCTTAAAACATGAACGCATAGGCAAACAATTGAACAAACAAGCCAAATATGCAGACAAACAATGAGATGAGATTTGAGTAAGCAACGCCACTCGAAATGTGAAGCAGATCAACACATACAGGAGAACTGGCTCAACGCGGTGGAATTATCCAGCGAGCATGGAACCACATTCATCAACAGAACATCAGCAAATTGGTAAACAGCATGTGTAAACACTTAAATGATGCCATGTCTGAACGAGTTTAGTAAATTCGTGCGAGAAAATTGAAGCTAAACACGCCAAAATGGGCAAAAGTCCTAGTCACGAACAACAAAAATTAATATATTTTAGCAGATGAAAGTTTACCGGCGTCGGAAAATGTTACAGAGTTAGATCTATGTACATTAGTTTGTCTGAAAAAAATGAATGCGTGACAAAGACACGCAAGCAGGACGCGCAAGTAGATAACGAACCTCGTGCAGAAATCGTGTTGACACTGGAAGAAAACCGGGCTTTTATTTATGTCTTTTGGAAACTTTCAGAAGTAATAATTAAGTTGTGAGTAATTTTGTTGGGAATGGTATCGTTTTACAGAAATAAATGCACACTAACAATTTTTAATACAGAGTGGTCCAAGAAAGGTTTGCACTTGTATGTCTGGAAATTTCTCAGAAATGGGTGGACACATCACGATTCGTCGGGTGTCTTACATAGTGACGGATGTTAAAATACGATTTTTTTTTCGAGAAAATCGCATTTAAAAAATCGCGAACACTAAAGAGTCAGTAAACATCCCCATACACGATTCAAACGATCAAATCCGATTAAGAAACGAAATGAACAATTGACATTTTTTTACCCAATATTCGTGAATGATTATGTTCATGACATAGTGACGGATGTTGAATTTTCCCTATAATAAAGCGTTATTCAGCATCCGGCATTATGGAATACAACAATCGGCGTTTTCCGAATATCCGTCAAACCAATGTGCGTCATCGCGAATCTTTTCAATTTGGTTTATTACATAATGATGGATGTTGAGTGGATTGCCGAGATTCACCGCTTTGAACTGTGAATATAATATAAGTTTCTAGTAATAGCAATATTTATAAATTAATTGCATTTTTGCTTGTGTCAGTTATAAATTTAAGATGAAAATATTTACTAACAAAAGTATTTAAAAAGCCCTGGTGGGAAATCAAGTCAACATCCGTCACTATGTTATACAACAAAGTCTCTGTTATGCAACATACGCCAAATATTGCCGAATTTCTAATTAAGATTATTAATTAATTAAGTACTTGCAAGCTATCAACACTTGGCATATTTGAAGACTTGGATATTTAGTACAATTTCCCTCAATTTCGTAAAAATGATAAAAATTCAACATCCGTCACTATTTAATACCCAGACGAATTGTTTAAAGAACAAAGCTCAAATAACAAAATGGCGGCCGTGTAGCGAAAAATGGTCAAACACCAGTTTAGACACACGTAAGTCTATTGGGCAATCATGATGGTTAACATGATGGTTATCATCTTTTACTAAACTCCATTTGCGACAGTTTGAATGATCCTCTGATAGTGAATTATGTGGCTGACATCAACGCATAATGTGTGTAATTAAAGAACGTAAGATCAAACAAGACTAGTTTCCATGAATCGTTTCTCAGAGGTGTTTGGTGTAGGTACTTTGGTATCGAGAGTTTACACCGATCCGGTGCACACGCAAATCGCCCTTCTCAGTGAAGAATTCTCGAAGTACTTTGTAAATAATTGTCGTATTTTGGAACAGTTATAGAGAGTCGTTACTACTTAGTAGGCAGGGTTATGTTGTCCAACCATTGAACGCAATGTAGTTTCATCTGAACTCTACAATACATGAAAATCATTTTAATCTTTCCCTGGAGCTGGCCACCGCACAGAAGTGTTGGAAAAAATGTTCTTAGCCTTTCTCGAACGGACAACCTCTGAATTATTAGAATAACGTGCTTACCATTTGAGATAACGAGCTAGGCATTAAAAAGCGATAGATCAACTCTAGGGGGGGAGGGGGAAAGGAGGAATGAGACAGTATAATAATAGTAGTAATGCGTAATGTGCAGTAGAATTAGTATTGACCAAGGTATTGACCAATAGTTATTCAGATAACCACAGCCCTTAAAATAACAGCTTTTAGACAAGCGGCAAACTTCAACATCACAAAGCGGACCTTCAACATGATAAAGTGGACCTTTGTCATTGGGGCTACGGCCTTGGGTGTGGTAACCAGCTCCTCCCCGTTGGTTAACCGTGTTACAAAAAATGCTTGGTAAGACGAGGGTTAATAAAGAAACTAACTTGGATCTGTGAGGAAAATTTACCTTTTCCACTACAGGACAGCACTGTGTTTACACTGCAATACACTGCAATGGAAGTAAAATTTAGATGCGAATGTTCAATTAAAATCAGGAGTCTAGAGTAAAAGATATGTAGCGAACCTGGAAAAAGCATCAAACGTTGAAACTAACTACGTTCGTGCATCACTGCGCGTACCCTGTTCCGTGCTTATCATCAAATTTCACATATAAAGCAGCAGTACATTAAACAAGAAGTTATCAAAGAGCATAGTGTTTTTAATGGATTTCGATTCACTTTGAGATTCTTCGAACGTTTTTAATATATTTTCTCATGGGACACGTTCTAAATTTATAGTTAAGAAATAAATTTAAAAACATACCCCTAAAGTCGAACACTCACCTGAATATGAGATTCTTCTAACATTAGCTGAGAAGCCTTTGTGTCGATACTTTAATCCAGTTTGAAGTCTTATCCAAAGCGAATATCCACTCACTACAAATGTTGTCCCAGGCGAAATGAAGCTAAATTCCGGAATAATTCGGCATCAGCAGAGCTATTACTTCCCACGCCGACTGTAAAATAGTCGTAATGGTATTCGGCCACCACCACCAGTGCGAAGTCATAAAATTCTACGGCAAAACTTCCATTATCGTCTGATGTAAAATACAAAGTCATGTCTAAATTGTCGGGGTAAAAGCTTGGATAATTTTGGTGAAGTGACATTCACCGTCTCACCAGTAGTGAGGTGAATTATTTTAGTAATAATCTCATCTGAAAGAGAGGACATTAGAGAAAATTATTAGAGGTAATTTTCTATCTCTGGGTTCCCCTTGTGAATATATTCTTGTATACTATATATTATAATTTTTAACAATACTCTTTTAATTACACTAATTTTATAAGTTGGATTTTATTTACTGATCTTGCTCTTACCTCCTTTTCCTGTTAAAATTGTTGCAAGTGTGAGCGTCAAATAAATGATTAATTCTCCCCATTCCATTTCGCTTCTTTGAGGTTTGTCTTGCTGTCAATGTACTTTTGACCCACTTTTAAATTAGGGTTTTGCTAAGAAAACATTTTCGATCATGGAAAATTGAGTTTTCATGAATTTAAACAATTTTGAATCTTAATCAGAATAAATGCAAATACTCGTTTAACTGCAGACTGCTATTTGAGGTCGCCCGAACAGCTAGCTTGTGTGCAGTAATTATGTTGAGGTTGAGTTTGTCATCGATGAAATAGGGCTGAAGTTGCGTGCGTATCATGTAGATAAAAGACGTAGTGACGGTGTTTATACATCAGCCTCGTTTTGTCACAAGCAGCATGTGTTTTCAGAGTTCAATTAGAAGAACTTCATATTTTTGCATGTATTCAGTTTCTCAGAATAAATTTGGTTTTATGAAATTACGATGGAGTGAAAAGAGTATCCAGAGGGTCATGCTCTCTTAAATGACACACAGAAAAACTACATAACAATGTAAACATAGAATTCCATAATAATACGGTGAACGTTACTTAAAATTTGTAAAAATTTACCTAACTTTGGTAACATTTTTTCCTTAATTGGGGCGAAAATTCCTACTAGACAATAGCAAACAGAGTTTTTTTCTTGCAGCATCGCCTTACAAGCTGTTGATGTTGGGCAATCTTTCTCTTCAAATCGGTGATATTAAGATCTTCCCATCATCCAAAATACGGAACCTGGGGTAGTTTTTGATCAAACTATATCTATGAAGGATCATGTGAACTCGCTTTTCGAATATCAGGCCGGCAGAGAACTAAGAAAGTTACAAACACTTCAAAACAAAGCTGCCAGGATTATTTTCAAGATAATTATTTCTGTATATCTGACATAAATATTGCAAAAATGTTCTGGGGATTCCCTATTCTGCCATTAATAACAGTACAAGAGCTGAATTGGATCGATTCCCTCTTCAGATTAAGGTTTTTAAGAATGAATTCGTATTGTTAAAATATCCAAATGGTACGAACCACCTCCACTGAAGTGTTATAATTATCTTTAAAAATTCGATGAAAATGGTGCAAATTGATCGTAACTGTTACAAAGATTCGCAGAATTTTGAATTCATAATGGTTGTCGATTTGTTGATAACCAAGGTGTTTGAGATCAAAATCACTTTCTTAAGCATTTTTTGACAACGATGCAAATATAATTATTGTCCAAAATGAGATTAAAAAGATACACACAATCGTCATTTTTATCTCAACATCTAAACAGGTTATGAGATTGAGGAATACAATTAAAATGTTATTCATAGAGGTGGTAGAGAAGGAGAAAGCTCTTTTAAAACCCTTTGCCGATGTTGATCATCGCCGCCCTCGTACAACAGGTCGTAAAAACATGTATTGGTAAAATACCAACACGAGATCACTATTGTTGCTGAATGCATGTTCATCGACATTGCAACCCTATCGACACGGGGGGGCAATTCTGCATACGTCATACCACGGCCACATTAGTCATTGGCCTAGAGAGGCATCCAAATACTCGCCGGTCCTTTGGAAAGCCATCTAAAAAGAATACCAGCAAAACCTAGGCTTGTTTTGGACCTTTTAGATGCATTTTTATGCTGGGTTCTGATATGATCGTAAAATTAAATAATTTTGCCTTTTTTTTTAAAACATAATTGACAAATATTGAAGTCTTTGAGCGGGGGGGACATGAGTCGCTTGCCGCGCCGTGTTCAAAGGATTAACAAAAACTATTTAAAAGTGACCAAGGGGGTTCCTAGTCCGCCTCAAAAGTTGTTTTCGCGCTGGCCTCTTTACGCGTTTTGGATGTTTTCGCCGATTTGTTTGTATTGTCTGACTTTTAAATGCGCTTCTTTTCAACTTATCAAAAATACACAAAGACATTTGACGAATTTTGTCTTTATACCTCGGTACCATACCTTGTAGGTAGTACAACTATACCTTCTTTTAATCCTTGTACAAGAAGAACACTTTTGGTTAACACTTTTTACATGCACCCCCAAAGCATTTTTTCATTTTTGACTAACCCTGTAACTATGAAGTTTCCCCCTCCTGGATTCCGCCGCACGCCCCGACTAAATTGATTCTTAACCTTCATCGAAGACAAATTCACTGTCACCGGAAATTTGCACCAAATGACCCAACTACGACGTTGTTCACTCTTATTAGACTGTTCACACAATTTAATTCTATCTATCTACGGCCGCAGCCGAGATGCTGTTCACACATGTAGCGCCAAATGTCCCTGTTTGTCCATTAGTTTGGGTGCTGTCAGATGGGATCCTGCTGGATTCTCGAGCAATCACATCAAGGTAGTTAAAGGGGCGACGACCCCTGTTTTGGCATGGTAACTTCCACAGGGACGTCTGAGACTACTTGGTCAATCGCACTAGGACATTGACCGGCAAATCGTGCCCGGCGTGGGGGCCCAACAGAATATGAAATTGGAAGCGATATCTCCAATAAATATCTGTGCTTTAGTCATGGTGCTCACCCAGGATATGTTTTGTACTCGCATAAGAAGCTTGGTATAGTTGCCATCCAGTCTATCCTTAGCTCTTTCTTCATGGTCCAGGTCTCGATCCATAGAACAGGATCTCTCTCTACACAGGCTCTAAAGATTTCAGCTTGGTTGAATTGGAGATACCAGAGTGCCTAACAGTGGTGTCGTTTATTGTAGGCAATTCCAAAAGCTTGGTCCTTTTGCGTGACAGGAAGTCTTTCCTTGCTGTTCGCAACATAGGACCCTAGATACTTGAAGTCCTTGACTCTTTGAGTTGGCTACCGATCTCTGTGTCAAGATAGGTTATATGATCGTCTTCCTCATTGACAGTCAATATTTCAGTCTTCTTGGCATTTGATGTAGGCCGACTTTGTCTGCATCATCCTCAAGTGATGTTAGTAGATCTTGTGCTCCACCTAATCAGATCAGCTGTTAGAGAGCTAGATCATCTGCGAAGTCAAGTTCTGTGAGATGCTGACCCCTGTGACGTCTGGAACGCTTGGTTTTGATGGTGAGATCCTTTGTCGTTCATATGTCCAAGACTCTGTCTTAGGTCATGTAATCAACCACGACTACGAAGAGGTAGGGAGCAAGAGTATCTCCTGGAGGATTCCAGTAGTTGTTAGGAACTACTCCTCTTTGGGCCCCATCCATGGTCTCACACAGCGTATTGGGTTTTTTATCATACTTGATGGCAATTGCCTTGACGTCTCATCTGGGACACCGAGATTGGCGAAATATGCAGCATTACATCCCTGTTAACACTGTCAAAGCCTTGGAAAAATCTACAAACCAATGAAAGCTTTTCTTTCTCGTGGAAATTCTCAACTCTTCTATGATACTTCTGAGGGTAAGTATCTGAGGTAGTGTTGATCTGCCTTGCGAAATAATTCTGGTTCCCGTCTGAGCGATGTGAGGAGTGATATCTGTTGAGCAAGCATGGAGTTGGGAGATCTAGAGGCCAGTGGTGACAGTTTAATTCCTCTGTAGTTTTGGGGTTGTTGGAGGTTACCTTTCTTTGTGGGAATGATGATGATGTTGAAAAGGCAGCTGGTTTGTTTTTCCCATGTAGGTGTTATTACAAAAATTCTAACATTTCATCATGGAATAGTGATTGTCTCAGACTACTGCAGGATGTTGTCGGGACCGGTGTCTTGGTGTTCTTCATTTCTTCAGGCAGATCTGGAGCTCCTCCATAGTGAAAAGTCCAGTCTCGATTGTAAGGTGTCTGCTATCTAGTGATTGAGGAAAGGTTCATCAAGGTTAATTTATTATGGAACTGGCTTGCCAAGTAGAGAACTAAAGAGCTGAAACCATGTGTCAAGGCGCTCTCCAGTTGTTTCACCTTTGATACTTACTAGTGGAGTAGCCTTCTTATCGGTCAACTCCTCAAGGCCTCCCAGGAAGCAGCATGCTTGTTTTCTAGATGTAGTAGGGCCGTTTCAAGTGCTTCAGCATGGACTTAACATGCTTCCTAAAGCACCACATGAAGAGTATCAAGTGCGCCAGCCAGCACAAGGTTCTTTGTGGAGCTTCTGGTGGATTAAGTACGGTGCTTCTTGGCTGCAGGGACTTCGTTTTATCTGCTTTGCTGACTTTTGTCGTTTGAGCAAAAGGCAGTAGAGCGTATAGTCGTCTTCTTCTTTCTTCGAGGTAGCATCTTAAATTCTATAGAAGGTGTTGTCAAAGCACTAATCGATTGGGAATTGTCAGTTGTGTGATTGGAGAGGCTCGAGATGAATTCCATTTGTCTTGTTTGTACACATTTGTACAGTGCCACCAAAGAGACACAGAAACCTCCTACCATTATACTAATGGCGGATTTAACGTCATAATTAGTATCTTTTGTTCAAGTATAAATCTCAATTAACTTAGTGCAAAATTTGTATGTGCTCTTTTGTATAAGAAAGTCCTACAGGGAATTACGTAATTATTTTATTGTATAATTCTATAGGCGGTGGTCTGCTATGAATTAAATAAATGCACAGGGCACCGAAGCGCGTGCCTTGTGGAAATAGATTTAAGCGATTTTTTTTTTTTTTCTAACAAAATATGCAATATTGATGTCTATTGTATATGAATTTTATTTTCCATAATTCTCTTTGACAAGATTTTTTGTTTGGTGTATTTTAGATTGTGGCCTCAAAAAAATGGCAGTTTTCTGAAGCCCTTCTGAATCGGCTTGGTTCGATTCAATGACCCTGAACCTTCCCGTTTGTGCATAAAGGGGTCCACCCCACCCCTGGAAAACACTTGCCGTTGATATTTTTACAAAAACTTATCTGGTCATTGAGGGTGGAAGGGTACATCAACACGACCACCAAGTTAATGGCGGTGCAAAACGTTTTACAACGCACATACACATTATACCGAAAAAGAAAATACTTCCCGAGGGATTTTTTCTTCATATAAATTTTGGCGAATAATGAAAAGACATCAATTACAATTACATTGCTGAAATAAAAAAAGTTACGCCAGTACGATTTAAGCGCAAAAAAAATCTTGAAATTGTCGCGCCACCAATAATTTTTTTATGTTATGAGTACAAACGTTGGTCATGAACTTTTGTATTTTAAGCAGTGGGTGGGGTTGAAACCACCCCGATTAGCTACATTTTTTATTTCTTTTCTCTTTTTTATCGTATCTTGAGACATTTTAAAACAAAATCTTTCAGACCGCTTTATGATAGATTATGTAGGGAACAAAAACCCGTTTTTTTTTAATGTATTACTATCTAGTAAAGAAACAAGATTAAAATCCTACACTTAAAGGAGAACTGCACTAAGAATAACTTAACAAAACGCTATAAAATAATCATAAACACATATGGAGTAGTTTCATGGAGAAACGGAATCAGACTAAGCATAAAAATAAATAAACATTTTGTTCCTGAAAAATGGCGCTTTTGAAATTCGCGCTAGTGTATATGGGATATGTACGTGTTATGCGAACGGGACGGCACAATAGCGTCATACACCTTCCAATGTCATGATGTTCTAATGTGTATTTCCTATGCTGTGTATGACTCAAACGTGCCGGTGTGTAGCGCAGAACACGTTATACACTAGAGCGATTTTTTAAATAGCATGGTCAGACTAGGTGTTTTAATTCATTGTTATGGACTAAGATAATTCTGTTTTTCGATGAAAACCACTCGCTAGTAGTTAATAATATTTACAGATTTATTGTATAATATATTTGTTATAAACCCGGGTTTCTCCTTTAAGAAATACGTCAATTATTACAAAAAGTGAGCATTTAATAATCATTCCAAACAAAAGATAGTGTTTACTTGTAGTCATGGTTAATGGTGGTTGGTTTTGTTAATTTTTAGTATGTTTGTTATGCTTGGTTGTTAGGCAATGGTTATCTGGCGTTACGTAACATTATAATGTTGCGCTATGATACGTTACGTTATGTGCTATACGATTTTGTCATTGGGGTTCGTATTTTAATATACTTCTTACTATATGTTGTGCGCGATGATACAGCCGGTCTCAAAAAAAATGGTACAGTCAGGAAAAAAAAATTGGTAAATATGAAATTTCAAAATAAGTCATTCTTACTTGGCAAATAAAAAGCACAAAGACCCGGCTTTCCAATGGTGTTTGTTTCATCTTATTTGCTTTTGTCAATCCAGAGGTATATTCAATTTAGTGCGATGTACCAAAATCGATTTTGTGCCACTTTTATGCATGGACATGGATTGTTTCGCCCAGGTATGCTATGCTGTCTTGAAGCACACAAAAGATTAGAACTTGACAAAAGAAACAAAACACATATTAAAGTAAATAAAGGAAGTCTAGTTTTATCGACACAAGTTTTTAATAATCAACATAATCAGTTTAATGATAAATATCTTCTTTTCATAAATAATAAACAATACAAATATTTATTTCACATCAATTAAATGGAGCTTTGAATTTATTACAAATTTGGTATTTGTTAAAATCATGCCAGAAGGAATGTAATTGCAACCAAAATAAACACTCCAAATCCAAAGAAATGGTTTAAAAATATTGCACTATCTTTATGCATTACTATTGTGAAGTCATAAATTTTTGAAATTGGAAGCAAGTATCAAGTGTTGGTAGGAATTTGCATTCCATGATACTTCAAGAACATAAAAACTCTCTCCACCAGGTTGCTGTACGCTCATGGTTCTCTTCTAACAAACAACGGTATGTCGAATGTTATTCACTTAAAGCCAGAACTTACTGATCATAACTTCCACCACTACGTAACTGTTTTCGTATCTTTTAGAATTCTTTTATGAAGTTAATCCCTTTTTAAAGAATTTCATATCTGTTCAAGTGTGAATAACTTGTGTTTAAATAATTCTTTCACCGTTTTCACTCAACCAGAAAGTGGCACAAACTCGATTTTTGTGTTCCGCAGTAAACTGGAGTTTTCTCTCGATTGAAACAAGCAAATGAGATGAAACAAAAAAAATCCTGAAAAGCCTGGTCTTTTATCTTTAATATGATGTGCACATCAACTTACTTATGTTGAGATATAATATTGAAAAAAAATCGTCTTTTGGTTGTACCATTTATTTTGAGACAGGCTGTATTTTTGGATGGTGTGATTTTCAAAATAAATACGTGTAAGTATGTGAAATTGCGTGTTAATTCCTTATTAAAGTCCATACTGACACATCACAATTTTTCAATATTCAGTCATTCAGTTTCAGTGTATTTGTGTATGCATGTGTGTATGCGGGTGTGTCCAAGGACGGTAATATTCAGTCATCATACAATGCAAGCAAATTTCTACTGTTGTTGAACAATTTCACCATAAAGGAAATAATATGAACCCTAAAATGGAAGTGTTAATGAAAACACAACATGTTTACCTTAATTGATTATATTATAGGAACAAATTATTGAAGATATTCACCCCAGACGATGTTATTGGTTTACTTCGTGTCATGCAATATATCAATATTGGTACTTTTATACTTGACGAAGGTGAAGGTCTAAAATTTATTTATTCTTCAAACATAAACTTAATACAATTGGCTATTTCAAAGAAAAATCAGTCAATTAAAATATTCTAAATGTTCTTTATAGTAGCATAGAATATTTTGAACAATCTAATAACACAATCGATAACAAGAATAACTTTAAACGTTTAACTTTTCCGCTATAAAAACCTTTTATCACTTTCAATGATATGATGGTTCTGTAAAACATCCAGGTTTTCCGTCGGAATTATTTTATTTTATATTTGTATATTACCTGCAGACGATTTTCAATGGTTGATTTTTAGCATTCAAAGGCAAATTTCAAGACACTGTTTTTTGTTGTGGCATAGGATTTGTTTACTGAATTGACCAAATTGAAATAGCCAATTGTCTTTTTCTTATTGAATTATCTCTGCAATACATATTGCGATAGAAATAAAAGTCAACATCAAAAGCTGCAACATTGACATTTTGCCCACAAGTTGTGTTTGGCGCTTTCAAATTTACTATATGAGGGAGCATGTTTTGTAGATTTTACGAATGAGAGTTCCCAGTAATGACTGACTTCATCCTGATCATGACTCATCTTTATTCAGCTGTACTATGAAGTCACAAATTTCATAATCTTTAAAGGTGCACCTTTCAACCAATCAAACACCAAACGACGTCAAAAAACTTTCTTATGCAACCAATTAATATACAACCACACTAAAATATCAGTGTGCTTAGTAATTGTGACTCAACATGCTAAATCGTAAATACTCAATTCAATTATTTTTATAGTACTCAAAATACGTAAATAATAAAGGCTTAAAATTGTCACATACCCTTACCTAATTTCATTTCAGAAATGTTAACAACATGAAATACTTATACGTAATCCTTACCCATATACTATTAACTGGATGAAATTACTAAGCTCAAATCGAAGTCCTTCATATAGAAAATCACAACAAAATCTCTGAGTCAGCCTTTATATTAGGTAAATTCTACTTACATAATTATTTTAATACGTTAAAACAGCTAACGTATTAGGATGAATAATGCTATGTAAAACAAGGCACATATATAAAGTATCTCAAAACCTTTCCTTTTCCCCATTTTTCCACATACCTACAACATGAATTTCAGTTCCAGTTTGATTCATAGTTGGACTGGCTTGATAATTTGTGTACTTTCTTCATAAGCGCAATAAAGTAGGGTGATTTTGAGTACATGTAGAAAATGAGTTGTACTGATTCAAACATTTTGAGGTATCTCAATTGTCTGTTTGTTTGTTTTTTATTTAGCATAATCCGGTACAGATACAACAAAAATACAAAACACTTAAATACAAGGATATAAAGACACCTAAAACCAGAAATATGCAAGGATAACCCAAAGAGTCTGGCTACTCATGCAAACTCATTTCCAATGGGGTCCAGCCAAAAAAGGACAATGGTGCCTGATCCAAACTGAGACAGAAAGGTGGAATAACCATTGGAATGAGTTAGACAAAAGCAGCATGCTCTTGGAACATTGCACATTGGCTGAGATGGATCTTTAGAGCCTGTTTGAAGGCTTGTTTGTCCTGGATGTGTTTAATACTGCTTGGCAATGAATTCCAGTCGAGTATAGATTGGTAAAAAATGATTTGAAGGTTTGACCCTTGACACGTGGTACATAAAAATTCATTGCGTTGGCTCTGGTGGCATAGCCGTGGACAGCAGATGTTCGTGTGAAAAATTGGTGGAAGTAAGAGGGGCCAGTACAATTAAAAACTTTGTGAACATGATGCAAACGCAATTGCCTGGTTCTATTTTGTATATCCAGATAGTTGAGTGACTGGAGGTTAGCTTGACCGACATGCTCTCTGGGGGACATGTCAAGGATGAACCGGACCATTTTGTTTTGAAACACTTGAAACTTCCTCTGGTATTTCTTAGTCAAGCCGGCGTACCAGGCTGCTGAGCAATAATCAAGATGACATTGGATGAGAGAAGAGCAAAGATCTTGAGTGCCTATACAGGAACTTCAATCTGCCAGTGGCTTTCTTTACTATGGAATCAACCATGACTTCCCCAGAGAGATGTCGATCAAGAAAAGCTCCAAGATATTTGACAGAATTACTGGGTTTGATTATTTGGTCTTCATACAAGACATGAAAGTTATCAACCTTGCTAAGTTTTTTGTTTGAACCAAACAAGATAAGTTGCCTATCACACTAGAATGGATGTAAAATTCAGCCAAAGTGTGTTAACTCAGTTACTGAGTAGGACAGGTGACCAATCGCACTCTCCAAGGTGGGAAGCAAATGTGACGTTGTCATAGTTCTTCAGTGATCTTAATTTGACAGTATTATGGGTATTAAATATATGTTTCTTTGCCTTCCTGGTGCAGTACGTCATATAGTGATCACTGATGTTATAGGGGATCACATCATATTGGGAGACCATATTTATGTTGTTAACTAGCACATGGTCTAGCAGGCTTTTTGTGGTTTTAGTCACACGAGTGGGTTTGGTGATTATATTTCTGAATCCTGCACCAGAAAGGCAGTTTAGGTACGATTTACGAAATTAGTCATTGCTTTGTTTTAATAAATCAATATTGAAGTCCCCTAGCATTATAGGATTCTTGCGAAGGATCAAGATTAGAAATTAAGTGTTCAAAGTTAGTGATGAAGTCCGGTGTCCGTTCTGGTCGGTACACTGTGTCTATTAGGATAGGTTTAGTATGAGGGAGCAGTATGTCAACCCAGATGGCTTCTAGGTCGTCGTGCTGAAGGTCATCTCGAATGTTGAATGGAAAGTCCGAACGTATGTACATACAAACGCCGCCACCGGATCTGTTACGGTCATGACGGACGACGTTATAGTTGTCAATTTTAATCTCGTCATCAGACACAGATGGATCTAACCATGATTCAGTCACTGAGATGGTAGCAACATTGGATTCCTGGGCAATAAGTCTAACTTCGGACAGCTTTGAAGGTAAGGACCTCGCATTCAGATGTAAAAAATGAACATCTCTGCGTTTGAAACACTCAACACTCAATTACAATAAGTGATTAGTGTTAACTTAAAATATTACACATTGAAATTACTCAATAACAATATCAATGCAACCAGGTTACACTTAATTTCTTTTTGGATAGGTACAGCAGTTTTTTCTGAGTGCATTTTACAACGTTCCAAAGTTGCATTGACGTGAATTTCCCCAAACGTGCTTACTGGGACTCATTTTTACAAATATCAAAGCTTTTATAATAAGACAATTGAAAAATATAAATAATGTCCGCATATGTCTTATGTTTTCCTGATGATGGTAAGGCGTATATCCTAAAGATATTTTCAATACACATGTCAATTTTCAGTTTAATATCCGTTTTCATTGTCTTGGTACAATATTTACAAAAGTTAGAATGTTTAACACTGAAGGACAAGAATCACGCGGTACGTAATTAGAATGGCCCGCAACTGGTGTTTAATCACATTTTATTGAAATATGCAAATGAGCTCCTTAATATTCATATCCTCTCCCAAAGTATGCAGCATATAACCTCACCATGTTCTATCATAGGGTCACATTTAACATGTTTAATTTAGTAAATTAAGTGAGACCTCATTAAAAGTTTTAGGTCTGTCCATTCACGGTGAGAGGTAAGAGGAATTATTTTAATGGCCACAGGTAAAAAAGTATATGGTGCTCATGTCAATGCACACACACATATATATATATATATATATATATTCTTATACAAGAATAGCTCAACGACCTGCCAAAGCTTTCGAATTCTGCACGAATTCTTTTTCAATGGCTTAAACAAAGAAAAAAATGCACAGGGGTCAAATAAAAATGGAAAATATGAAAACAGTAGTGTCAAAATTACTGTCTCGGCGGTATATTAAGACCAAGAGGGCGCTCAGTTTGCAGCGACTGAATCCAAAACCGTTAAAAAAAAAAAAAAAAAAAAAACGCCGCCACCGGATCTGTTACGGTCATGACGGACGACGTTATAGTTGTCAATTTTAATCTCGTCATCAGACACAGATGGATCTAACCATGATTCAGTCACTGAGATGGTAGCAACATTGGATTCCTGGGCAATAAGTCTAACTTCGGACAGCTTTGAAGGTAAGGACCTCGCATTCAGATGTAAAAAATGAACATCTCTGCGTTTGAAACACTCAACACTCAATTACAATAAGTGATTAGTGTTAACTTAAAATATTACACATTGAAATTACTCAATAACAATATCAATGCAACCAGGTTGCACTTAATTTCTTTTTGGATAGGTACAGCAGTTTTTTCTGAGTGCATTTTACAACGTTCCAACGTTGCATTGACGTGAATTTCCCCAAACGTGCGTACTGGGACTCATTTTTACAAATATCAAAGCTTTTTTAATAAGACAATTGAAAAATATAAATAATGTCCGCATATGTCTTATGTTTTCCTGATGATGGTAAGGCGTATATCCTAAAGATATTTTCAATACACATGTCAATTTTCAGTTTAATATCCGTTAATATCCTGTCCCAAAGTATGCAGCATATAACCTCACCATGTTCTATCATAGGGTCACATTAAGTGAGACCTCATTAAAAGTTTTAGGTCTGTCCATTCACGGTGAGAGGTAAGAGGAATTATTTTAATGGCCACAGGTAAAAAAGTATATGGTGCTCATGTCAATGCACACACACACACACATACACATATATATATATATATATATATATATATATATATATATATATATTCTTATACAAGAATAGCTCAACGACCTGCCAAAGCTTTCGAATTCTGCACGAATTCTTTTTCAATGGCTTAAACAAGGAAAAAAATGCACAGAGGTCAAATAAAAATGGAAAATATGAAAACAGTAGTGTCAAAATTACTGTCTCGGCGGTATATTAAGACCAAGAGGGCGCTCAGTTTGCAGCGACTGAATCCAAAACCGTTCACGGTGTAAACGCCATAATTTAGACCGATCACCAAGATTTTCAACCACCGTTACGGTAAAATCAGCCAAAGTGTGTGACGGCGACGGAAAATGGACGGGCAAACAGGTGTGCACGATGATAACGGAATGATTTTTGGAAAATCTATGATTATTCATTCGTGCACGAATTATATTCCCAGTTTCCCCCAGTTAATTGGTCGGTATCCACAATTACTGCATTCAATTAAAATAAATGGCATTGATCGTCGTACAAACTCGTGGGTTGACGAATTGAGATGGTTGCCCTGTGGCATGACTCTTGACAAAATCAGTACACGAATGTTTACGGGGCATGTTTTACACCTGAGTACCCCGCATTTTTACAACAGGTTCCCTGATTGGCAGTTTCGCTCTACTCGCAATGGGTTTATTGACACCGAGTGCACTCAATGTCTTTTAAGTCGGAGGCGTTTAAATGACCAAAAAGGGTGGCGCCGGAGAAAACTATTCTTAGTATCCCGTGGCCTCTCAATAATAGGACCAATGCTACGGGATAATATTGTTAAGAGGGGGGAGGTTAGGGTTGATACAATGTAAACTAAGGAACACGATTGCTAGATTTGATGGGAATAAGTTCATGTGTTTTCCCTAGACACTTCACGCCTTTTCAATACCTTGGAATTGGTCTTGCCTGTACCACTCTTTGAAACTGCAGGCCAGTTCACCGCATCTCTCTGGAAACGTTTGATCAGCTGAACATATTTCCTGAGGAGGAGAGTTGACTAAAGGGAAGGTTTTTTTTGGCAATGCGAAGGATTGGCAGCTCTTAGATGGAAGTAAATACATGTGGGAATCAGTCGGGCTTTGTATAGGATCTGTGTGATGGTGTTATCCCGGAAAGGCCAAATTGAAATCAAGAAAACTAATCTCCGACTGGGAAACCTCACTGTTGAATTTGATATCTATCATGAACTTGTAATGTGGTCGACCAAAACGTCTCAAGAATTAACGTGTGGGTCAGGCCAAATCATAAAGATATCATCCATTATCATACCACATTAAGGTTTCACAGGATTGGTACTGTCTAGAAGCCTCTTCTCGAGACACCCATAAACAAAATGGCGTACGGGGGCGCGAATTTGGCCCACCGATGGCTGTGCACACGACACTGCCGAATTCCACGTAAGGATGTGGCACCACATGGATTACTAATGTAAACGGGTCTAGATGATATGAAAATCTACTTTTTTAGGGTAAAGTCGGGGGCCCGCGGTTGGGATCGCGAAATGCTCCTTTAAACGTTGTCTCTCAGAAGTAAAACTTATACTTTGACACTGGAAATGTTATTCCTTATCAAGGCACCTAGGAGACTATACATTTATCAGAGTGAGAATTGAAAATTTCTTTCGGAGTGAAATAATAGCCAATCAGAACCCGCCGCAAATCGCGTGATTATTCGCGAACAACATGGAGGCACGAGTTAGGCGGAGACCGTCAGCAAAGGGTTGACTGACGTGAAATTATGAAAGAAAAATCATAGAGCTTAAGGGTGGTCTATTGTATGGGCGTCACAATTCACCGGGCACAAATTCATTAGCACTTTCAGGCAAAGTGTGGAGAAGCAATTAAATGTTATTTACTGTAATATCACTCGTAACATACGCATGTCTGCGCCAGGCTATAGGACAGGCCTGTGCTGGACGAAACCGCACAATCTGCATTGCACGGGATTGCATGCCATGATTCATTGCCACGTCGCATGCCACAATCGTGCAGGTCACACTGAAATCATGCCAAATGCGCCCACAAAATTCATTAATGTCACGATGCATTGAATTATGACCTACACATACAACTACTCACAAAACAAACAAATCACAATCAAACAAACTCTAGAAAGAGTGAATGGCTAGTAATGCTAGTTCACGCTTTCCACCACAGCTCTAAAAGAGTGACTAGTTCACTCTTAAAAAGGAGTGATACACTTCACTTCGTTGCTTTAGAGTTATTTTTTTTCACTCTTTATTTAGAGGATTCTCACCGAAAGGAGCGTCACTCAGCGGCTCTTGTTTGGAGTGAGATTTCACTCTTGTAGAGGTGTTTTTTCATCTTTCGTTTTAAGAGAATATATATATATATAGTATTATATTATAATAGATATGTATATATATATATCTAATATATATATATATATCGCTTATCTCCTGGTTAGGGGAAGCGATTCTTTTGATATTCACTCTTACCGGCGTTATGGGGGAAATTCACTTCCCTTAACGCCTCCGTTATTGCGATTGTTTCCGTCAAAAGATATGAAAATTAATTATGCAAATGAGGATAATCCTCTGAATCAACAAAGGATATGAATATTAATTAATTAAATAACTATAAAAGAGCTATTATAAACTAAGGAATTATTAATGATTCCCCCTAACGACTATATTAGCGAAATATAGATATTAATGTATATATATATATTAATAATATATATATATATATATATAATATATATATATAGATATATAAGTATATATAGATATAGAGGAGATAGAGTAATAGAGATATAGATATAGAGATATATTATTATATAGAGACATCAGGAGGAAACAGTATTATTTACAGGTGACTATCTTTTGAATTACAAGTGCCAATCCATACAGGAAGACGTTTAAATAAATTTACAAAGTATAGACCTCGGGAAAGGACACAACCCTGTTACTCTGAGTTCCACGGTCTTTGCTACCCTCACTTATGATCACTGGGTACCGATCTTCACTTATGATCAATGGGTACCGGTATGAAGATCGGTACACAGTGATCATAAGTGAGGGTACAACCGTGAAACTCAGAGGAACGGTTGCATTTCCAGAGGTCTATACTTTGTAATTGATATAATAATATATAGGATATCTATATATATATAGATATAGATGATAGAGAGATGATTATATATATATTATAGATGTATATATATAGATATATATTATATTATATTATTATAGCGACATAATTATCAGGCAGGCTACTTTTTTGAATGAGAATGCTCAATACCAATAAAGTGAGAGCAAATTAAAAAATCAAAGTTAGTCTTTGGTTTAATTGAAGTCGGAACTAGACTTAGACATAAACAAAAAAAGGTGAGGGTAGAACTTTTACTACCTCGGCACTTTTTTAGCCTAGAGGGCGTTTGTCAAAATGGCCGCCAAATGCATTTAGCACCATATAAATGACGTTTTTTCAGGCCACTCTTGGGCCGAAATGCGTACAGTTTTGTTGTGTTGTCGGATGTTTGTTGATGTCAAATGTTAGAGTGGTCCACATTCACAATTAAAGAATTCTTGATTTGAGGGCGCTCCTTTTTACAAATGGCCGCTAAATGCAAGTAACACACTCATTAATGATGCTTTACTAGCGAAAAATGGGGTGATATGGCTAAGTTTTTCATGTTTTGCTATATTGGTTGAT
>JAMKCH010026519.1:0-17931 GCA_023653785.1 Ophioderma brevispina
TACTTTAGCGAGTGAAACACAACATACCAACTGATTGCACCTGCTATCACTCGACTCAAGAGCTCTTTTCCTCAGCCAATTACGGGGTCCGGGAGACTTTTTGTGCATTAGGCAATGCAGGATCTTTCTAAGTGCATGGTTCTTCCATCGATTGATTTTCGCGTAATTATTGCATAAAAATCGGCCGATCAGACAATGGAACACTGGGGAATGCAACCTGAATAACACCCGCGTGACGCAAAGATTTTTATATGCGTTTGCTTTGGCGCACCAACACTGACGACACGCGAGTGCTTGCGCAACAATGACCACGGCGCGCTGATGTGAGAGAAAGCGGTTTACGGGCTTGGACTATTCCATAATACACGCTATTCACTTCTTCCCTCTTATTATAGTTCCATGTGTTTTGACCCCATGTGCCCTTTTAATCCTCTAATGGCCCATGTGACCTTTGAGACCCACCATTTGGTCAAAATCTATATTAACTAAAAAAATCCACTATTGTGGGCTTGTGGGTTTGTCGGCTATGCGTTTCGCCGCCCTTTACCATAACGGCTATGAATTTTGGTGTGTGGTAGAGCTCCGACGTACGTCCGACAGGGTTTGTGGTCACAATTTTGAGGTATTTTGGGTCAAAGGTCATCTAGGGGTCTTATCAGGTAAACTTGGCATGCTTTTTGACGGTATGGATATGAGTTTGGTATAGTGGTAGAGCTTCGTTGTCAAGTTTTGTGGTCACATTTTTGAGTGGTCATTTTTCTGGTCAAAGGTCATTGCAGGGGTCATTTTTGGGTAGCTTTGCCGTGTTTTGACTAATGGATAGATTGTTGTATGGTTGTAGAATTTCGCCATACGAGTTTTTGTGGTCACGTTTTTTCGAGTGGGCATTTTGGGGTCAAAGGTCATCAGGGGTCGTTATCGGGTCTCTTGGCCGTGCTTTGACGTATGGATATGAAGTTTGGTATTGTGGTAGCGTTTCGCTGTACCAATTTTTGTGTCACATTTCAAGGGGATCATTTTGGGGTCAAAGGTATCCAGGGTTCCGTTATTGGGTAATTGGGCCGTGCTTTGACGTTGGATATGAGTTTTGCTATGTGTAGGTTTTGCGTAACAGCTTTTGTGGTCACGTTTTCGAGGTGTCATTTTTGGGTCAGGTCATTCAGGGGCGTTATCGGGTACTTGGCCATGCCTTTTGATGTATGGATACGAGTTTTTGTATGGTGTAGAGTTTCATTTCCACCGTGCGCGTTATTGTGTCAATTTTCGATGGGGGTCTTTTGGGGTCAAAGGTCATCAGTAATTGTGTTATTTGGCCATGCTTTTGACTAATGGATACGAGTTTTGTCTGGTCGTAAGTTTTTTTGCGTATGAGTTTGTGGTCAATTTTCCAGAGGTCATTTTGGGGTCAAAGTCATCCGGGGTCGGTATCGGGTACTTGGCGTGCTTTGACGTAAGGATATGAGTTTGCTAGGGTGTGGAGAGTTTTTGCCGTACGAGTTTTGTGTTCATGTTTTCAAGGGTCATTTTGGGGTCAAAGGATTCAGCATGGTCGTTATAGGGCAACCACGCCCACCATGCAAGGCAGCATGTGCTGGATGGCCGCCATTAGCCTTCCAGAGCCGACGCCGCTTGTAGGTAGATCTTCTTTTTCTTCTACCATGGTAACCAGCTACCCTCCTCATCAGAAATCCGATGGGGTGACGGTTTAATAGCCGCCGACACTCGGCACCTGGGACAGGTATACTGGTTACCAGGAAACTAGTAGCAAGCCCTCAAAGGAAACCTTGGACCTTACAAAAGCCTTATTGAAGCATCCATACTATATTATAGTGGCCATATGTAGTAATTCATAAGATTAGGCACTCAATAGATCTCGTCCGTTGTAATTTGGCTACAGGAATTTCCTTAAAGTGAAAACAAAAGGTGATTTTGAATTTGCTTATATTCCAATATAATATAGGCTGAATTTCGTATTTGCTTCTCCAATACCAAATCAGAAATTAATCCTTACGCAACATTTTTATACCCATGATCAATTTTGGATCATAAACGCCAGTCCCAACTTAAAAAAGTGCAATGAGAGAATACTAAGGCTTTTTTTACACTAAGCAAGATCGATCCATGCAGAAAATAAAATCTGGTGCTTTTGACACTATAATTATTAAAAAAAAACCACCACATTGGTATTTGGTGTTTTTACCTAAGATTCATTCAGTGTTTAGAAGTGGACATTGTAAGATGTACACTGAGCAAAACTTCAGAGTTCTTGTAAGAGAACATTGATATTTTTGGCAAATTTATTGAAGGTACTTCTGCATTGTCCAATTGTTTAAATATGTGTCAAAGAGTTCTTACTTCTCGAATATATTTTGCAAGATTTTCAAAAAAAAAGAAAAATTAAAAAAAAAAAAAAAAATTTCATTCAAGGTATTTTCACACTCATAAGGTCGAGACTAATACTTGGGTCATTGCGATATATACAATTGCAATCAGCCGTGGGATGTGCCAGTTTTACTTTCTGTATTTTTTCTTTTGTATGATCATATGCCAACCAACCTTTGTATTTGACAGGCATTTCCTTCCTTGATTTAGTAAGTGTCACATCTAGCAGAGCTTCAGTACTCAGATCTTTGATAATATTATCAAGCTGCTCATCATAAATGCCACTGGAACCAACTGGAGAAAGATGCTCCAGAAAGTCATGTTTCCAATTTTCCTTTTTGCCTTCAATGATCTTCTTTATATGGAAAAACAGCTTAGTATCCTCAAAATGGAAGATAATTTCATGAATATTTTTTTCAGATTCTGGTCCAACTTCCACCCAGCCACTGGCTTTCTTCAGCTTATATTTTTGCCTTTGCACAAACTCCTTGCTACTCTTGTTTTTTTCGTCTAGCTTAAATTTCATACACAGCTCTGTAATATAAGAAAATCAAAAGAAAAGGAATAAATTAGATGCTAAAAGACTTGGACAAAACTGTATCAACACGGCCAGATTTTTGCTCGCGTGGTAACATATACCACAGATAGGACTTCCAAAGCACACAGTTACTATACTACTAATAATAATGATAAGAAGTTCCATAGAACTTGGAGCGCACAGGAACAGGACAAAAAAAAAATTAAAACTGTGGATCGGGGAAAAGCTTGAATGCTTGATGGAAGAGATGAGTTTTCAACTTGTTTTTGAATTGAGAGAGAGCATGGGGATGTTGTGAATTAAGGCTGTTTGGAAGTGAATTCCAAACGACTGGGGCAGCAAAATGAAATGAGCATTCACTGGCTGACTTAAGGTTTACCCAAGGAATTTGAGCAATTTTTCGGTGGAAGATCTAAGAGTGCGGGAAGGCTAAATGCACAAATACACATACATGTTACTCGATGCTAGGTATAAAGTGACGGGTCTACTCTACAACCAGTAGCGTAGCCAGGTGGGGGCAAAGGGGGGAAGAGTGCCCCCTCTGAAAAAAATCTGGAGGGGAAATCGGGAAATAAAACACGGATATTCATGTTAAATCAGCCCCTTTTCGGATCTTTTGCCCTGCGACCGGGAAATTTGTTGCACCTACCGGGACAACAACCCACCCTATGGTTACTCTGTAGTTGCCCAGTAGGTGAGAGGAGGTAGACGTGAGTGTATTAGACAGTACTAGAGTAGACACACCGTACTATATCTATGTGGCAGTTACTACAATGCTGTCTGGATAGTAGACAAATAAGGGTGCTATAATACACTCATTCTTGTTTAGCATTTAAAAAACCAAAAAAGAAAAATTAAAAAAAAAAAAATCAGTACAAAATTTAGAATTGGGCATTCATCAAAAACCTTTAGATAAGGCACATTGTAATAAAAAGTTTTGAGTGAAACTATGTAGACAACCTGAGATGGACCCTACTTAAGGAGGGGGATCTAGACAAAGATACACAGAGGTCAAATTTTTTAAAATAACCCACTCGTGTGTTGAAAAGTATATCATATTAGGTCTAACCATAAAGATTCAAAAGGTATAGTATATTACCTACATGTACAGCCTAAAAGTTTTGGAATATAGGCTAAAATAGCAAAATCACTAACAAAAAACGGTTCAATTTCAGTTTTACAGGGGTCCATTTTTTTTTTAAAGTCGCTCCAATTGAGATAAAATAGTATACAAATATTTAAGATCATGGGGCTCTGTGGAATCTATTGGCCCCCGAGTTGGGAAAAAATAGTACCCCACGCCCTCCCGTTCACCGAGGGGGGACCACCAAATAGATTCCACAAAGATTCAAAATAAGATCATTAAATATTGTTTTATATCCTGCATGAATAGATTTTTTGTTAATTGATGGTTAAAAGTGAAAACTGAGCCGGAGGCTACTTAACAAAAAAATGGCATTGCCTGTATTGTACTCTGTAGGCTAGGCTAAGGCCTAGGGCTAGGCTAGGCTAGGCAAGAGCTTGAGCAATTGACTGCCTTTAGGCAGAGGAAAGTCCACCCCACTTACGTTATCAAACCTTTTTTCGGTAAATAATGACGCTGAAGTCTGTACCGAACTTACTCCCGGAATTATGCATATAGCATGTATAGCTCACCTTCATGACCTTTCTGTTTCCGTACACAGTATGCAGGATGCAGCGTTGCCGTTGAGATCATTATCAGCGTTGTCCATTCAATGGCTTAAAATAAAATCAGCCGAGGGCAATCACCGGTGTTCATTACACAACCTCTCGAACACTGACAGAACATACGTAATTATATTTTTTGTATTCTCCCACTATCCGTTGAAGAAGGTTTCCCACCGGTTGTTATGGCAACTGGGCGCAGCCATGTTGTTGCTACGGGTGTCGACGGAAATAGCTTCATACAATGTGTCAAAGATTCTTTTAGAGCAATAACTAAAACAAACGTACATCATACGTTGAGAAATACAAGTAGAGTCTGTGCACTCTCATGCCATAACATCAACAGTCGTAGCTAGTCGTATATTGACCACAGCGAAAGAAACCGAAGATAATGAACTGAAAACACAGTATCAAGGCTAGAGGGAAATAGGCGCCTATTCCCTAGGGAAAAATAGGCATCTATTTCCCTGTGATCTTTCCCCTCTCTTTCTCACAAAAAGTTAAATTATTTGTGGTCATGTGACAACCTTTGTAACCAATCAAATGAAAAGAATATATTCATGAGGGATTTAATACAAAGATGGTGGAGATAATAAGATTACAAAGGTAAAAGAATAGTGTAACGGTTTTAATTTATAATGCCCCCCTAATAGTACCATTGGTAGGGGTAAATAAGGCAATCCCCATTGAAGGCAATGGATGTAGATCATTGCATTCAATTGCATGGTGTGTTTCATTTTGGTTAGGTTAACTTGGTTAGGTTGACTAAAAAGGAGAACTTCTATTAGATCCCAAATGTCCCAATTTGACAAACCTTGGTATGTGGGTAGTGGTGCATGCAAGTAATATGCATGCATTGTATCATCATTATTTGCACATATTAATTAGCTTATTTGCATATTTGCTCCCTGTCAGGAGGATCTTGCAAATTTTAACTTATCAGACGTTAGTCTGTATATTGGAATTTGTCTACTTTTGAGAGTCCAAAATGTGTTGGCAAAAGACAGTAAGTGTGCACGTATTGGGGGTAGGTACTGCCTTTGCATTGTGAGTGAAAATTGAACTTCTGTCGACGGCTTTGGTTAGAGGGAGCAGAACTTGGGGCTATAAATTGAGTATGTTATGTGTTGAAGTCTTTTCCAGGGCCGAAAGGTTTGTGCTGTTGTTTTGGTGGAGGAAAAAGGTAGATTTTTGAATGAATTCTGAGGCAAGTTATTTCAAGAAATGAAGTACATCTAGAGACTTGCCAATGTGGAATATTCCATGTTCCTAAATGGGGGGTATCATATTGAGGAAACATAATGAGTGTGCTCAGAGAGAGAGAGAGAGGGGTGAATAAAATATAAACTTGGGAATCTGAAGGCATTTGGGGAGGATTTATAACAGGGAAAATTTTAGATGTATCAGGTTTCAGGTTTATTTCCATCTCATTACACATGTACAGTAAATATAAATATTGTAACAAATATAAAATATGAACATGTTTAAAAATAATTTAGATAGAAATATTAAATAATATACAATATGCAAGAGATGTGGATGCCACTTAAAACGCAGGGCATGTAATTAGTGGCATCCATGCTTAAATTACACATTAACAACATAAGTATGAAACTTAATTTGATAAGGCATTAACATACAATAATAAATTACGAACACATGGGGAAAATAAGGGTGCTGACCAAAATTACAATTAATAGATTGAAAAAAAATACAGAGAAAAAACCAGTTAATTATATAATGAAAAAGTATAAGTTACCCAAATTATAAGACAATTAATCAGTTGCAAAATAAAAATCAATGAGCTGTTGTTTGAGAATTGCTTTAAAAATAGCTAAGGATGGGGACTGTTTAAGACGGTCATTCAATGAATTCCATAAAAGGGCTCCTTGGATCCTAATGGTGTTTTCAGCAAGTCTGGTGTTGTTGGTCTACGTACAAGTCCTTGGATGATCGGGGGTTGTCATTGGGTTGGACGTCTTGTCTGTCAGAAAAAAAATGATCATTTCTAGCATTGGAGGAAGTAGGTCATGATAAACTTTATCAGCAGATGGGCAGTCGAAGACGTTTAGATGTATGAATTTTAAGCGTATCATGTAGGAGAAAAGAGGTTCTGTATGGGCTAACCAAGGTGAATTGGTGCATGACCGTTCTATGATCTTTGTTTGCATTAAAACAGAGATTGAAGATGAGGAATTCATTTTTATTCTGCCCGATGATGGCACAGTAGTTGATGTAAAGGAAGACAAGCGTATTATATACGGCATGTTTTACGATTATAGAGGGCCCAAATCTTCCCGTTTTTTTTACATTAAATGTGTTTAATTCAGGTATCAGATGTAATTTTGGGGCTTTTTACCTAGTGTTAATTGGAAAATTCTGAGCCAAGACACCACTCCAAAAGTAAAATTTGGGCAAAGAAATGTAATATTTAACCTAAAATCCCTTTTTCTTACTGCAAACGTTACATATTTGGATGGACACAATATGTCCATCAAAAGTCACAGAGCAACAAAATGAGGATTTTTTACCTACGTTTTGTGAGAGGATTGATTTTTTTACTAGATAGTTATGTATTTGAGGTCCACTCCTTTATCAAGACAGTTTTCAAACTACCGTTTTCGATTAAATTTTACAAACAAAATACTGTTTTTCAGGCGAATGTACATTTGATGGACAAAAATGGAAAATTGTGTCCATCAAAAAGTGAAACATTCACCTTCAAAAAGTCTTCATATCTTGGAGAACTATTATGCAGGCAATCAAATTCTCCAGATTTTGCTTTTGTGAATTTTTGAGTTTAAATAGGTAAAAAAAACTGATGAAAATGGACCCAAACAAAAATTATACAAGAAAAATGTGTTTCTACCTAAGGCCAAACTACTAAACCCCTCTCTCGTGAACATGCCATAAGTGGTCAGTGAATCAAGGGGCAGAAAGGGTTTAATTTTCTGATTGATACCGTTGTATTTAGAAATATTTAGTCAGTAAAATGGAAGTGTGTGATTTCCAAGACATTTCATCATCAATAAAAACGCCTAAAAATTTAGTTGTGTTTACTTGTTCAAGTGGTTTATTGTCGATAATAATTTAAGATAATTGGTGGTAAGGGGTTGTGTTTATTCTGAATCCGATAAAATGTTTAGTAGAGTTATTTATTTTAAACCAATTAGATCTATGGGTTATTCATTATTAAGTAAATAATTTAGGTTCTTGTTAGAATACAGAAAAATAAAAAAAATTTAGTGTCATCCGCGAACATAATAAATGAAGATTAGGGGAGCACTGAGGGAGGTCATTATATAAGTTGAAATAAAAGGGGTCCTAGAAGTGAGCCTTGAGGTACGCCGCAATTGATCGAAAGACGTGGATGAGTGGTGTCGGTTATAATCAACGAATTGTTTTCGGTTTTATCCAAGTACTAATTTCAAGCCAACGTATTGGCAGTAGACTCTTATACCCTATTTTTTTTGTTTATTAATGCAGAATTTTGTGACAGAGATCGAAAGGCTGTGCGAGACTAGAAAGATCCCAGACGTGCAGAGTTTGCTCGAGGGCAGTATTAATTTTATGAATCGAGTTTTATTGATTACCATGAAGGTGGAGTGTTAGGTCTAAAGCCAAAATGGGCAGGAGTGAGGATTTAGGTTATCAATAAATGCGATGATTCTGTTATAAATTAATTTTTCAAGAATCTGGATAAGGCGGAAGGATGGAATTGGGCCTGGAATGATTGAAAGAATGCTTATCACCAGCTTTAAAGCTCGGACTAAATCTAGCAACGTTAATTTAGATGGGACATACCGGTGGATATGGAAAGATTGAATATATACATAATAGGCTCATATTGTTTGGAAAATCTGTTTTACTATGTTGGAGCTAATACCATCAATGACACAGCTATTACTAGGTTCCATTTGTAGGTACTATCCAACAATTCCTCCTTGGTTTGAGGCGGAGAGAAATATACTATAGGGAAATCGAGAGGAACTGTTATTTGCTAGGATTAACGTTTGTAAGGAGGCGGTATTTTAGGCCAGTGACTGGACATATGGTGGTAAAAAAGTCATGGAATTTGTTCAGCGATTCGACTGGAGTCTTCTTATATTTCCAGAGCAATTAGAGTCGATATAAAGTATGAGGGTGGTTTGGGTGGTTTTGGGGTGTTTTATTTTTACCGAGAAGATTATTTAGGGTTTGCCATGTTTTTTCATGTTGTTCCTAAAAGCATCAAGCTCTGCTGTGATACGATTACGTTTAGCAATGCGCAAGAGATAATTAGAGTATTGCGATCGTTTTTTTTTTTTTTTTTTTTTGTTTTTTACGATATTTTGTGTATTTTAGTTGCTTACACACGGGTTTGGTAGGCGAGATTTACAAATACTTATCTTAGTGTGATCGATTTAATTAGGCCCCAATGTAGCAAGGGTTTCCTAGGTGTTTTACGTTTAGAAATTAGTGGTTTTTTACCACCCCGACAGTGGATATTAAATATAGTTCGGTTGAAAGGTGTTAAAAGCCGTTTCGATGTCATTAGTCCGTACACACATGCTGGCCCGTTGGGGATGATACATCATTTAACCCTTCGATGTTGTTTGGCTTAGTTGGTGTGAATTATTAGGAAATTATGTTTATTACCAGTATATGGCATTTATTATTTGAAAAGTTGATGGAACAAAAGGGAAATGGTTGAATATCAGTGATAAGACGCCGAATTAACATGGCTACGATATGCATTGTTATGATGTTATCAATGAGCGTCGGCAGTAGTTTATGTTATGTGGGTAGGCCTATCATGGTAGGGAAAAACCATTGAAAAAATAAAAATTAGTTTTATTATGCTCTAGAGCTGAATAAAGAGGCATAAAATAAAATTATGAGTGTCTATTAGAATCAGTATCCCCCTCATATTTAATAATTATTTGACCTTTGTAATCGTGATTTTCCCTAATCTGATCCATCCAACACACTTTTTTCCTGACAAACACACTTATGAATCGGGAAACCTTAAGCAGAATAACATATGCGTTTATTCCGTGAGGGGTCCAATTCGTAGTGTGTCGAAAAAAGTGTGGTCAGATTGGGCAGGTTATGGAAACCCCTTTTGAATCGTATATATCAATCATCTTGTCATGTTGCTCAGCATATAGTTGCATTATATTGGCTGCGCTCAGTAGAATTTAGAAGTAATTTTCATAATTAGGCATAATTCTCCTCCAATTGGCGCCTATTTTTTGAAAAGTCTATATGCTGTTTGGGGTAAAAGGTATGTCTATGGAACCATGCAGAAGGGGACAAAAAAAAAAATATCAATTTTAAATTTAACCTTAATTTGGCAAGAATTTGTACGTATACAGGTTGTCCTTAGGCAACAGTTTTACCTACGATCAAATTTTGATCATATAACTGCCAGTCCCAACTAAACAAGGCGGTTCTCGAAACACAAATGTCCCCCAACAGTGCAGTAGCTAAAAAACAATAAGCAAAACCTAATTAAGGGAAGGAAGATTGCAATGAAAATAAGTGGTTCTTGAACCAACGAGGCGCCTCCATTGACATGACTTTCAAAAGGTTTGGCAATGAATGTTGACCACAATCACCAGTTCATCCTCTTACCACATGATTGTGATATGACCTTAAATGACATACGCATGACCTTGAAAGACCTTGAAAATTTCTGGCACTGACTGTGACCACACCACCTAGTTCCTACTTCCTACCACATCGGATTATTGAATTGACCTTAAATTGACCATGCTATGGCCCCTGAAAGGACCTCCAAAATTTCAGCACTGAAATGGTACCACACCTCCCAAGTTTCATCCTCCTAGCACATGATTAGTGATTGACCTTAGATGACCACGCATGACCTCAAATGACCTTCAAAAAATTACGCACGAATGTGACCACATTCATAGGTGTCCATGATCATCAACCATGTTGCGAAGATGGGACATCTTACAATTGATTAGTTCCAATAAGATATTGGTGGGAGAACACACACATGGACGGCTAGCATTTCTATGGTCCCCCGCGCCAACAAAAGTTGGAAAGGGACCAACAAAAGTGGCGGCTGGGGGGGGGACAAACAAAGTTGGACGGGGGTGGGGACCAAAAAAGTGCAATGAGAGGATACGAGTGTTATGTAAGTAATCCATAACGGAGCTTGCGGCCCCTCGCAGAAATCCGATAGTGGAGTATCTGCTCGAGCGCAGAAAAGAAAAGCCTAGGCGAGGGGTATGCGCTTCGAGCGCAGGAAAACACCTCCGTAACTATATAGTGAGGGAAAAAATCCTGCGCTCGAGCGCAGAACATCCATGGCGGTAGTGTCTGCGCCCGAGCGCAGGAAAAAACTCCGTCAATATATAGTGAGGGGAAAAGGAAAAAATCTGCGCTCGAACGCAGAGAATCCATAAACGGAGTGTCTGCGCCGAGAGCGGCAGGAACACCTCCGTCACGTATTCTAGTGAAGAAAAAAATCCTGCGCTCTGAGCGCAGAGAACCATAGGCGGGGTGTCTTCGACTCACCCGCAGGAAATCCATAGGGGAGTTCACGTAAACTAGATGTATCATAACAATTATTAATGCGAGAGACTCCGCTGACGGAGTTCTGCGCTAGCTCACGGTGGAGGTTCTGGGCTCGCTCCGATGGTGGATCTTTTGCGCTCACTCCGCTGGTGGATCTTACGCGCTCGCTCCGCTGGCGGCGTTCGCGCGCTCCTCGCTGCGTGGATGTTCTGCGGCTCGCTCCGCTGGGGGATGTTCTGCGCGCGCTCCACTGGCGGATGTACTGCGCTCGCTCTCTGGCGGGGCGGAATCTGTTGGTCACATCAAAATATCAAAATAGGGCCTACTTTAATTAAGTTTATGTTTCAATGCAAATAGTTTGGGGTTTAATTAAACCATTTTATTTTCAATGTAAAAAATAATCGAGGGTGTTGCATTTTACAACTCATAACCCACCGACTCCACATGGCTCGATGGCGGATATTCTGCGCTACGCGACGCTGGTGGAGGTTCTGCGCTCGCTCCGCTAGGGATCACTTCTGCGCTCGCTCCGGTGGTGGATCGTGGCTTGTTCCGATGAGTGGTGGATCTTCTGCGCTCGCTCAGCTGGTGGATCTTCTGCGTTTGGCGAGTGGATTCAAATGAACTCGTTTGGCTAGAGGGCATCTGCTGGTCAAAATATCATAATGCTTTAATTCAATCTGTTTTTCAATGCAAATTAAATTGGTTTAAATAAAACATATTTATTTCATTAGTTAAAAAATAATGAGAATGAGTTGCATTTTTAAAAAACTGATAAACTCATAATAAACAATTTTATTGTCAAGTAAAACTATGGAGAGGGTGTTGCGTTTTGAACAACTCATAACCAACCGCTCCGCTGGCGGATATTCTGCGCTCGATCCAATTGGCGGATGTACTGCGCTGCCGCGGGCGATGTTATGCGCTCACTCCGATGGGGATTCTGCGCCAGCTCGCGGTGGATCTTCTGCGCTTGCTCTGCTGTATGGTCTTCTGTTTACTATCAACGAAATCAAAAGGGCATAAAAATATTATTCGAGCTACAAATATTTTTTTCCGGAGATTATTTAAAATCAAAGTTTTTGTTTACTGAACGCACTGCGAGGTATGCGGGGAATGTTCGGTGGGCTAATAGGCCATCCCTGGGAGGCATATACGAGTTGTGTCGTTTGCGAAATATAAATTTTTTTGGCATATGTTTATTAAAACATTTATTATCATAATTATCAACACAAAATCATTGCTCTTTTGGGACAACGGTAAGTACCGGAAAAGGGACTGGTTTGGGCTGTTCTTAGAAGAACCGTGTGTCTAGATGCTCACATCGCAGGGGTGCCAGAGTGCAGACTTAATCACGAACTATTAGTAAACCTACCAAACAACAAGTTTTCCTAGATTTTCCAAAACTATACATGGTATTTGTAAAACAAATATGCAGGAGCAACATAATATTTGTGATCATGATGTGATGTGGGTGCGTCGCGTGTTTGTGTGTGTGTGTGTAGGGGTGTG
The DNA here is from genome assembly GCA_023653785.1 of Ophioderma brevispina. Lineage (NCBI taxonomy): Eukaryota > Metazoa > Echinodermata > Ophiuroidea > Amphilepidida > Ophiodermatidae > Ophioderma > Ophioderma brevispina. The sequence goes on from JAMKCH010026519.1 coordinate 12,647, forward strand.
TACGTTGTGGTGCAATTGTCGTATATGTTTTAATGATGTTTATTCTTTCTACTTGGATTCCACAAATTAGATTATTATATACCAACAACTAGGATAATTAGTTCAAAATTTTTTCCCATACAAGGATTCAGGACAAAACAATAGGCGTCGATATGGTATGCTTGTTTATCAATATTCAATTCAGTTGTTTTTAATGTGACAGAGAAAAAAATTGGTGTTGGCCGATCCTCCATTCGTTCATTTTGTTAGAAATGAGTATAATGAACACCCTCTTTTATTTGTCATATTAAAACGAATTTTTACGGTATGAAACAAATAAAATTATAGCTGAGTTCCAGATTAAAAAGAGTAAATATCCCTATCGATCTTATTAATACAGGAAATTGTATATTTTTAAAATATTAACAATTTAAAAATTTAAAAAACACCATCTCATAATTTAATACATTCAGATTAAAAACCAGCACATAGTGGCAATATTTGCATGCGCAACTTTCGTTTTCTACACTGCATGTCCACAAACACGCTGAAAGTACTTAGTACAGCTTTGTGGTAGAAAAGACAGTGCCGAGTTTGGTGGCCTTTGATTGGTTAATATATGAGTAGTCATAGAAACGGAGGAGACGGGGAATTCCGATAATGCGGCCAAATAAAATGTTTGCATCTTTACGTTCACCGAATTAAAGTGGCAGCAATGCTTTACACCGTTAGTATAGTACTCATCCCGTTGTTTTCCATGATTTTAGCAAACTAACAGTCAATGTGTAAGTGAGGAAAAACACCTAACGTCAAATGCTTTTAAAAACATATTGCAATTGTGAACCTGTTAGATATAAGTTGGTAGATATTAAACAATATTTCACAATGTCGAAACATGGTACAAAAAATGTTTAAAAGGGTTTAGTTTATATATAACTGTTTTAGCAGTGTATACACTGAAAACAAAAATTGTTAATACAACAAAACTATTTCATTTTAAAAAAATGGAATTTAAGTATTGTGAAATGTGGACCAAGCGGAGCAAGCGCAGAAACTCCACAGCGTAGCACGTGCAGAGAAAAATCATCATGCACCAGTGGAGCCTCGACACAGAGATCCGCCATCGGAGGGTGGGTATGAGTTGGTTAAAGGCAACATCTCATATTATTTGTAATTTAAAATAAAATTGTTTTTATAAAACCAACTATTTTACATTAAAAATATTGAATAAATTATTTTGATATTTTGACCAAACAGATGCCCGCTAGGCCAAACGAGCGCAGAAGATCCACCAGCGGAGAGAGCGCAAAAGATCCCCCAGCGGAGCAAGCGAAAAAAGATTTCCCCAGCTGAGCGAGCGCAGGAAGGTTCCACCAGCGGAGCGAGCGCAGAAGTTCCACCAGCTGAGCGAGCGCAGAACATCTACCAGCGGAGCGAGCGCAGAACATCCACCAGGGTAGACGAGCGCAGAAAAGAACATCCGCCAGCGGGAGCGGGGGTTATGAGTTTCAAATGCAAACACACTCATTATATTTTACATTGAAAAATAAATGTTTATTTAAACCAAACTATTTGCATTGAAAAACATAATTGAATTAAAGTGATTTGATATTTGCATGAACAAGCATGATGCACCGCCAGTAGAACGAGCGCAGAAGCACCGCCAGCGGAACGGAAGAACGAGGCGCAGTGACCCACAGCGGAGCGATGTGCAGAAGCTCGGCAGCGGAACGAGCGCAGAACCTCGCCAGCGGACGAGTGCAAAACATCCACCAGCGGAGACAGCGCAGAACATCAACCAAGCGGAGATAGTTATATCTCGCAGACTATATGTTATTATACGATGTATTGTAGTTTTACATGCTCGACCGCAGATTATTACAACCTGTGGATTTTCTGAGCTCGAGCGCAGGATTTTCCTTCGCTATATAGTGACGGAGTGTTTTCCCCGCACTATATAATTAAGGAGGTGTTCCTTGATGGCTCCGAGAGACAAACACTCCGACGACGATTTTAGTGCGCTCAGATCGCCGGGATTTTTCCATCACGATAGTGACGGGGTGTTTCATGCGCTCGAGCGCAGACACGCCGCCTATGGATTTTCTGCGCTCGAGCGCGCCAGGATTTTTTCCCCATTATAGCTGATGGACGTTTGTTTCCTGCGCTCGGAGCCGCAGACACTCCGCATATGGATTTTCTGCGCTCGGACGCAGGATGTTTTCTTCATATATAGTTACGGGAGGGTTTCCTGCGCTGCGAGGAGCGCAGATACTCCGCCTAAGGAATTTCGGCGCTCGAGCGCAGGATTTTTTTCTCTCAATAAATTACGGAGGTTGTTTCCTGCGCTCGTAGCGAACAGTACTCCGCACATCTGACTAGGGAATTTATGCGCTCGACAGCGCCGATTTTTCCGTCACTATTATAGTGACGGAGTGCTGCCTGCGATCGAGCGCAGATACTCCGCTATGGATTTTCTGCGCTCAAGCGCCGGATTTTTCCCTCATTATAGGACGGACGGTTTCCTGCGCTCGAGCGCAGACACTCCGCTATGGATTTTCTGACGCTCGAGCGCCGGATTTTTTCCCTCACTATATAGTGACGACGTGTTTCTGCGCTCGGGCGCAGGACACCTCCGGCTAGGGATATTTCTGCTGCTCGATGCCGCAGAGATAAGACGATACTCCCCTATCGGCGTTCTGCGGGAGGGGCGCCCGAGATATGAAAGAGACAGAGAGTATAGTGCCCTCTGGGGAATAAAATGTCCAGGAATCGAATCGCCAAGGGTACGCATACTAACTGGATTTTATAATTGAGCAGGTAATCGATCCATGCAACGATGCTTTTGGAAGGACTAGTGCAGTCGTTTTTTGAATAATAGACATGGTCGCAATAAACGTTTTAGTTATGTAAAAGCTTTTCAAAAGGAAGATTAACAAGATGCTGCTTGTCCTAAAAATTTACATTGACGTATGTCTCTGAATAGGTTTGTTATTGACTTTTAATGCCGAGGTAGGTGACATGGCCAATCCCTAAAGTGATATATGACTTGTCACCTGGTTTGTTTCCAGCACCAGAAAATTTTGCATTTTACATCGTGAAATTGAAACGGACTGAATAAGGAAATTCAACATGGCAAATAGTATCTATGTAAGTGCTTTAGCGCTGCGTGTTGTGTCAGAGTTGGCAAAAGTTTCATAACGAATTGCGTGGGATGGTTAAAGTCTACAGCGGCGATCCGAGACACAAAAGTGGATCGATCACCAACTAAGTGTGAAAAGCCTCTATTGAGGCATCCATACTATATTTAGTGTATCATGTTGTTAATGTCATTTAATAATTAGCAACTCAAGAGATATCTCTTACTTGGTATACTACAGGAATGTCTTGAAGTGAAAACAAAAGGTGATTTGGATTTGATTATTATCCAATATAAATAATAGGCTGAATTCGTTATTTGCTCCAATACCAAATCGAATTTAATTTAAAGTTTTTGTCCCGATGAAATAAATTCTGAGGTTAATCCTTTCAGATGGGGGAAACTCTTTGATTGGAAAGCTTTTACATCAGTGTTAAAATCAGAACTTTAGGATTTTTAGGGACAACTGATAATGCCACAATTCTCCAATGCACCTGAAGACATAGGACTATAGAAACTAAAATGCTTTACCATACTGTTGTCGGTTCAAAATTCAGTGGTTTTGTATTAAGAAAATAAAATTATTAGCTTCTAGATTTCAAAATTAAGTTTTCTTGCAAATTGCAGTTATCAGTGATTCTTGACAAACATACAGGTCTGTAATGTGTTGTTTTATGTATGAACCTAAATCATTAGTTTGACATTTCATTGTAAGATGCTACTACCACCATGCATCACCTATGAACCAATTTGCATTATAATTCTTACCTGTTTCACCATCACAGTAGTGTTGCAAATATGTGCACCACTTGTCGAAGTTCATTTTAATCACTTCTCCGGTGTGACTTAGTTCAAAACTCTCAGGCTCCTTGGTGTAAACAATTCCTTTGATTGGATGGATGGTTAAAACCGCAACATAGTGATTAGATTGTCCAGTTTTTTTATCAGTGACATTAATGCGTTTTATATCCCAGAGATGACCAATTTCTTCCTCTGTCATTGTACATCGTGTATTTCTCAGGCACCATTTGAATTCAGCTTTTACATGCTCCTTCACTGTTGATTCCAAATCTGATAAACCTGGAATCGAATCATTACTGATGCCAGTAACTATTCCTTTGTTATCTACACCATAGAAAACATGGCCTCCATGGCTGCCAGCAAAACCTGAAATATACCTCCCACAATTCTTATCAAAGTCACGAAATACTTCATTAAAGGTCTCCTTGTATTCAGCATTCTTTAGTTCACTGGTTGCAATAGGTATATTGTCATCCTTATGATATTGATCAATTTTTAAATCAGTGATTGTGTTGTCCACATGTTTCCTCGCCATTTTTTCGATTAGATCGTCAGTTCTATAGATAAGTGGTGCAGTAGCCAGTGTTTTCTCATATACATTTGACATGAAGAGGATTTTATGTTTGTGATCACCCTTTACCTTTAAGGTACGCTCGGTATGGCTTGCTTCTGTATTTTGGTCAATATCTATATATTCCGTTCGATTAAGTTTGTGTGAACCAAAAAAATCACTTAAAGCTTTGTTAAATTCATCAGTGTCACATATACATCTATTTTTTCTCCGTAGCTTGATTGTGGTCATTTTCTTGTCAGAGTTTAAACATGCTACTATTGTTTGTTTGGTTATCTCCAAGGATTCCTTCACCTGCTCATTACTGACATCTTTGTCCTTGTACCATACATTGATTATTAGAGTGTTGTCTTGAGAATCTAATTCTGCTGGACCTGGTTTCACTTGTGACTGTGTTGTTGTGTTGTTTATCCTGGTTTGTGGCTGTGTAGTAGATTTCAGTTTTTGATCTAGAGTTTTTTTTAGTTTTTTTAGTGCTGCTTGTAGCTTTTGTAGTTGAGCCTGTTCCTTTCCTACTTTTTTGTTTAGCTTGCTTAATACAGATTTATGCCATTTTCGTACTTCCTGAAGCTGTTGTTCTGATTCTGCTTGTACATTTATCTGTTCTAGTACCGTATCTAGCAGTGGTGTTATTGCATTATCTGATGCTGCCTGCAGCTTTTGTAGTGCTGTCTTTAGCTTTTTTGGTACTTCCTTTATCCTTTCTTTTACTTTTCCACCTAGTTTTATAATTACCGGTACCTGTGACTGTGCTAGTTTTTCCTGTGCCTTTGCTAGTTTTTCCTGTGCCTTTGCTAG
>JAMKCH010026520.1:0-19225 GCA_023653785.1 Ophioderma brevispina
GGTTTTCCTTTTAAATCGCCGGCATAATATCTGAAATGGTACTCATTTTTAAATATGGAAACTTAAAGACTACTGTAGATTCTCATCGGAATGTGTGAGAAGTTTGTGTCTATATAGGTATTGTTTTTATTAACTTGTTTACCACCAGATTTTGATCAATTTGTAGGTTGAAAATACATTTTATGACACCTGAATGTTGTCAGTGAAGCAATTTTGGTGTTACTTTCTACAAAGAAATAAAAAGATAAGGAAAGAAGAAAAACACATAAAAAGCAACAAAACAAAAACAAAAAAATGACCTCTGACCTTGCTCAATATTTCTCAGTCGAAACATCACAATATTTTTGACAGGACTTAATAAAACAACGCTAAAGTATTAGAAAAATAGGCATTTCTACATTTTCCACGCATTTTTTCGATTGACGCTGATTACACTGGGGAAGATGTCATAACAAAACAACGACCGTTGACTCTCAAGGTACTAATATCAACACATCTAAGCATTATTAAGGGATTTATCGTTTTCGCATTTTAAAAGCGTCAAAGAGGCATTTTTTGCGAATGTCCCTTATTCATTTTATTGAATGACAAATGTGAAAAAGTCTGATATCGGTCTCTTAAAGGCCGAACTCAGAGATTTCCTGAGGAGGGGGGCCCTCAATTTCCAAAAAAAAAACTCGGTTTTTTGCATGTTACATAATGCTTGTCCATATACAATCACTGTGAATTGCAAGCTTAAATCGAATTCCTTCTCCATAGAAAATCACAATTGTTTAAAAAATTCCGGACCGGAATTTTTGTTAGACACGGTATCCTATGGGATTAATACTACACATAAATGTTTACTGCATCAAAAACGAAAAATCCGATAATCGCAAAATTTCGGAATTGTGCATTTTGGTTACTACTTTAGTTCTAGTTGACTATTTTCATTATACTACTCAAAAAATAATATCTCGAAAATCTCTGAGTCAGACTTTAAAGGTGGTTGTCGGTATTTTATTGTATTGTGTTCTCTACTTGATATGAGATCCTGGCATTTGCACATATGCCCCATCAATACCGTGGGAAACAAACTTGCGGTTTTGATGTTAGACGCAATAATGCATGTTGCACAAGGCCTAGTCAATACTGTGCCTAATAAAATTGTTAACCACTAAAACGGCGTTTTTTGTTTATCTCTTGGGAATGAAATGGGATTCGAGGGCTCAATCTCAGGACAGTCACAATGATATCTGATAAATCAAAATCGATAACTACTTTCCGGTAAATCAGGGGGGGGGTCCCAAAGACGATCGGAACACCCCCTTTAATATCTACTTCTGATAAATAGATGAACTTTTTTTTTAATTTAACATTTCTAATTCATTCAATACAATAACAGAAAAAAAGAGCAACAACTCTTTACTGGCCATCAAGCAGTTGGTCCATCAAGTTATTAGATTTGTGAAGCATAATTTAAAAACGTATTTACATGCCCATTTGTGTTTTGTGGCAGGGGGTAGGACACGACTGCTAGATTTGGGCAGTGGCGATTTCCAAACGGTAATTTGGGAACGGCTCTGCTAAGTGCATTTACATGGCAGTCTCGGTCCGTGGAAATTAAAAATCATCCTCTTAAACTTTGTTCAAAAGATCTTAGTAGTATCATTATAATTAAGACAAAATGATTGTCTTCAAAATCCGTCGGGGTTAGTGGATTAACCCCGCGACAAAATAGTGTAATTTCCAATACGGTCTTTAGATTTAAATATTCGGGACCACGCCTAGTCTTTAGTCAGTCTGTGTGTAACCGTTCATATGCTAAGAGCGCCCTCCTACCGTTAATCTTTGACAAAGACTAAATAGCACCCGAACTTGGTGGCCGTTTTGATTTGCTGTTGCTGTTAGGTTGGCATTGTCCTACCCCCTGGTTGTTGTGATAGTTTATTGTTTCACACCTCTGTGTCAGTTTTCTACTTTTATTTCACTTATTGTTTTTCCTGCTTTCTTATTCTTTTCTTTCCATCTTTTCTTTAGTAGGTGATGATGGGTTAACACTAAGATGGGCAGAATTGCAATTGGATACGGAGTTTGTCATAGCAGCTTTGGGCACCTTGCTTGGCAGCCTGAGAGTTTACTACTGCCGAATGCCTCCACTCGCCGCCATTTCCAGGGCAAACAATGGCAGATCTAGCTCTAAGCTAATTAGCCCGTTACCAGGAATTGGTCGGCAGGCAACGACCCAAGTGACGCCCGAATTTTCCTGCCCTGAATGGCTAACGTACGGTAAGACTGTGTCTATGAAGTCTTAAATACTGTAAAAGACACTCACTCTTCCTTCTAACTGCAACATCTGTGTCCCATGGGATAGATTGTGTTACTTTTAGACTTGTCATTTGATTCTGAATATTATTCTCAGCCCCTCGTTTAACATATGTAAGTTCAACCGTATCATTAACTTTGCTTAACATTGTACTTGCATAAGGTCTTTTGCACTCGCTCTCCCGTTGGTACATAGGGGGGGGGGGATTTTTTTTTAAGTTAAAAAAAAGTTTTCCATTTGGAACACTTAATGACTGCTCAAAGAGGACATTCTTACTGAAAGAAATTCGAAAAATATTAGAAGCCGATTCGGAAATTAGGGACCAAATAATTTTCATGTGCGCAAAAAGCAGCCATTTTGTTTTGACCGCTTCTCGCATTTATATAAAATTCCGATCTTGTGGCAGCAAGGTCCATTTTGGTGTTTAAACGGTAAATTATGACTTGGCCGTCTTACGGATACGCGTACGAAATTAGGGCTCGTCCGGGATTGTAATCATTGAGCAAAGTTTGAGCCTTGGGCTATGTTTTAAATATATACAAAGTATCACTTAAAGTATGATAACATTGTCTATATCGTGTCACAATTTGGTATACAGAATTGTTTGTGAAGTTTGGGTAATTGTAATAACATTGTTTGTACGTTTAGTTTACCGGGAATTTAAACCAGACGAGTTAATGGAGCAAATAACTTTGAGAAGTTTGACGAGCTGAAAAAAGCCTGATTGATCACAAGTCAGCGTTCTGACTCTGAATGCTATACATGCTATTAAAAACAGTTATAAAATAACCTAATTAAAACTCTATGTGACAGAAAGATATTGGGATGATTCTTATTTAAATAAGTAGTTCAATGAACAAGGTAGAAGTGGTGATCAAGTTGAAGAAATTGAGATGGAACAAACAAAGGAAACCGTATTTTTATTGTGGACACACTCTGGTAGATCAGTGCCGTATATCATGAAGCAATTGATCTAATGGATACCACATGAGTGTCTGCTTCACTTTCAAGCTAAAAAGAGCTTCATTTTTTGGGAAATCAAAGAGAAATCCAGTTTGTGGTACTAAGAAGTGGTCATTTGTGACAGACGGACTTTTTCGTTGGATAAATCTGGTTTGTTAGTGCTGTTGATTTTGTGTCTTCAGGGTCCTATATAATAGCGCCTTGTCATCTTGACCTGCTGGACAAAGTTTTCCTATCGTAACATGACCACTAATACTTTACATATTTGGAAATCTTACTGGACAACAATTCGTTACCTTTATCGACAACTTCGGAATAGTTTTGGAAATAATTTTACCCTAATAACTTTCATTGTCCCTCCCTCACCGTCCCGTCACAACTGATGATATCTGCGATTCCACTGTAGCCACAAATCTTTCTTTATTAACAACCCTGTGTACCAAATTCCAGATTTTTTTATTAAATACACAATTTTGTGCAACGATCCTGTGCTATCCAAAGAGTAACATGTAACCGACAAGGTTCGAATCATAGGGTACTTAACAAAGTATCCCTTAACAGACACTGGTACATTTGAAAATAGTGCAACCCTCAGAGTGTTCAAAATCGATATTTTTGCATGTTGTAAGCTTTTAATATACAAAAGCCCTCACACGAAATGGATAAGACCAAATCAGCTTCCTTATGGTAAACAGAACGATTTTAAATTTTAACGTCGTCCGGCGAGTATAAAGTCAGCATACGACGAATGGTGGCTTTTAACACAAGACACGCACTGCCGTAATGCATGTTTCCCACGCTATGCACACTTGTTTGACAGTCTAATCACCTTTGTGGTTTTAATATCAGTGAGTACGAGTCAATATTCATGTAATATAACCAACATTTGTTTATAAAGTTATGGAAAACTTAAAAGTTGGCCCTACAAATTCCCTTGTGTCTTTTCCTCATATCAATTTCCATCCTGTTTTGGGGTATTTGTTATTTTTATGTGTAAATATTCTCTGTTCTTCAATGGCCTATCTATCATATTGATAGCAAATTGAAGAAATTTCATATTTTGTGAAAATTTCCATTGGCCGCTTAAAGGCTGACCTCAGAGATTTCCCGAGGAGGCGGCCCTCAATTTTCAAACAATTGTGTTTTTTTTTGCATATAATAATGCTTGTCCATATGATAACCACTGTGTGAAACAACTAAGCTCAAATCGGGCCCTTCATATAAAACACCACTTTGTTTAAAAAAAAAATTCCGGATCCGGCAGTTTTGTTATACACGGTATTCCTATGGCACGTTATCCCTCTTTTTTCTCTCTTTTTTTTTTTTTATAACTTAAATGGTACTGCATGAAACGAAAAATCTGATTCTCTCTAACTTTGGAATGAGCATTTAGGTGAGGATCCTCAGTCTAGTTGAATATATACAACAAAAATATATTTGAAATCTCTGAGTCAGACTTAAATTTACCACCAGCATTAATTTCAAGACCTCGCGTACAATTATAAAAGAGAATAGAATACATTTAAATTAACGAATGGTAGCGTATTTTACAATCGGTAAATGGTGTTTATATAAAATCGTGTTGAATATGTTGAAGTTTAACGATTTCGTATTTTATCCTTTTATATTTTAAATCCGTTCTTACGACAACGCCGGATCCCAAGAGTACTACAATGTGTAGATTACCTAGAGTGGCACCAACAGTGAAATTCATTACTTACCAGCAGTTTACAGTTAAAGCTTGTAAATTCTAAAATCTCATATTCTACAGTGTGTCAATAAAAATCCTAATTCAGAAGTAACGAATTGAATCAAATGTTTGCTTTGGATATGAAGAGGATAAGTTACCATTAAACGTTTATTTTGTGTTATTTGGACTTGGAGGAAGAAGTTATCCTCTTTAAATAGATTCATCAGGTTGGTAGAAAAATCTTAGAAGTTGTTAGTTGACAAAACAAGTGATTGTTGGAACTACTATATTTCGTCAATCAACGTCGGAGGACTTCTTCAGAATGGTCATCTGATTGTATTGATCGGGAACTTGGTTTCAATGGTTGCAATTTGAGTTAGACGTGCTCCCAGACGTCAAAAAGAGGATTCTGTAGGAGCCGATCAAGGAGGTCTACAGTCATATCTATAAAGGACTATGAAGCGAGGTGCACAAGATGTTGACCAAGATGAAAGACTTATGAAACTGATTTAAACCACTGACCCACTCCTTAAGTACCAACGAAACCGTATTAAGCATCCTATCCTCGATTGAAAAAGACAAAAATTAAAAAAGAAATTTTCGGGGGGGGGATGAGGCTCAGTATAGATACTCTTTTTTTATACCCCACCACTGCAAACACACACAAGATGGTACTGTACTACAAAATCCTGAAGTGGGCAACCCCATAAGACCTAGAGTGGGACATCCAGCCTCGATAGGTAGGAGAATCAAAGCACTTGAGCTGGAGCTATTTGATTGTGTAACTCGCGCTTGTAGGTAATACCGAGCACCACGTCAAAACTCAAAAGATCTCGCGAAAGAACTCCGTGATGTTTTAATGGAAGATTGAAGCTTCCAATTCACACGACGTGGTTTCACTTTTCACAAATACGCCTATTAAAGCTGCTCTCAATGTTGTGAAAGAAAGGCTAACCAGGACAAAGACCTCAAAAAGCGCACAAAGTTAGATGTTGACGACTTCATCGGTGTTAGGTCATGCTCACGACTACATACTTCGGAATTCGGGGGTCCATCTAAGACAACGAGTTGGTGACGCTATGGTGTCAGGTCAGCCCAAATCATAGAAAATTTCTTCATGAATTGTTAGAACAGAAAGCTATAGCTACCCGCCCCTATGCGAATGTAAGCCCAGATTGTGGCGTCGTATGTGGACAACATGTTGGAAATTGTAAAAATAAAAGGTCAAGGCACCAACATTACCAGCCACCTCAATACGCTCTCTTATAAGACCCACATTGCGAAGACGAAGAGTAAAGTATGTTCACCGCAATAACATCTTGAACAAATCAGGCACCAGATGGGGTGCTCGCCACTTACCCTAAGATCGACGGCCTGCCCTGTGCTACTCATGTGCAGAGTATGCCTGCCCTGTATGGGAAGTATCAACCAGGCCCAAGAAGCTCATCCAGCGTTAAATGCCTCCTGCAGGCTTATAACAGGATGCCTCCGTCCAACACCAACGGAAAAACTTGTACATCCTAGCAAGGAAGTGCTCCACCAGACATCCGTCGGTGCGTTATGCGAGCATGCAAGCGTAGCTGCCAAGTATCCAATGTGAAGCAACCCTATGTCTGGACAGATACCTGCTGCAACCGCCTTAAATCTGAGAGAGTTTCTTAAGCAAGTCCACCTCTTGAAACAGTCTCTAAGGGGGTAAAGAGAGTCGCCTTGTGGAAAGAAAGACTTGCTAACTAAGTAACATCTATCGGTTTGAACCTGGGTGAGCATCTCCCACCTGGACGTGACTCCTCATGGGCTGAATGGCGATGCCTCATAGATTGAGAACCAGAACTGGCCGATCTAAGGTTTCCTTGCAGAAGTGGGGCTATCTGGAAGCAGACCAGGATACTACCTGTGGTTGGAACAGCACCAACAGACAATGGACACCTCTTGGTCTGCCCACTGCTGGAGCAACAATGCACAAACAAGGACCTTGCGGAATTCAGTGAAGCAGCCAGACGTTGTACCCACCTCTGGCTGGATCATATTTTGAGAACCACAGTGTATGGACACGATAAGAAGACAATACGGTTGATCATCGGACAGCACAAATTTACTCATGAACAAGAAACCAATGGTCAGATTCCTTTCTTAGACACTTAATCGTCAGAAACCAGATGGCTCAGTCAAACTCCTGGTTTATAGGAAGCCCAACACACACTGACCAATACTTAAACTTCAACTCCATCAGAAGATGGGGGTAGTCAGAACTCTATTTGATAGAATGAACTCGGTCGTCACAGATCCAAAAGACAAAATCATAGAGGAAAATCATATTCGGAAAGCCCTAAACAACCGTTGGCTATCCTAGTTGGGTCATGGACAAAGTCAAACAGCAAATGGACGACACATCAAATGCCAAGGATACCATCACTAGTCAAAAAGAAAAGACACTGACACCAAAAGCAAGGCCATGGTTGTTGTCCCTTATGTTAATGGCCTGACTGAGCGAATACAAAGGATTTTCAAAAACACAGAATTGACTCGGCAGTAAAACCTCATCGCACTCTATCTCAAATTTTGGTTCACCCCAAAGATAAAAGAGAGATCCAAAATGGTAATTGCATCTATGAGATCTCGTGCAAAAATTGTGACCAAAGCTACGTACGAGAAACCGCACGTATGTTCGGCACTAGACTTTCAGAACACCTGGCTGGTCAACAAAGTTAGTGGTAAAAATATACCAGATCCGAACGAAAAATATCGGAACAAGAACAGACAAAATCGGCCATCGCAGATCACGTGGCAAGAGACAACCATGTCATAGATAGGGAAAAACCCAAAAATTCTGGGCCGAGAACATGTGAAAAATCTAGAGAAATACGGGAAGCCATGGAGATTCGAAAGAGAGGAGATAAACCCCTTAACAGGGAGGAGGGCACCTACTTACTGAGTCCCATGTCTATATCCTCTTTTGAAGTCTGGGAGCAAGTCTAACATCAAATTGCAACCATGGAAACCAAGTTCCCGGCAAATACAATGAACCATTCTGAAGAAGTCCTCCGACGTTGAGTGACGAAATATTAAGTGAGTTTCAACAATCACTTGGTTTTGTCAAACTAACAAGTTATAAAGAAGTTATCCTGTTTGGCTATTTTGAACACACAACTATCATTGTTTAAATAAGCATGCATGGTCTTCGGCAGTAGCTTTTTGGTAAAATTCATTTAAAGAGACCTGGCCACATGAAATAGTGCGTCCCTCAAGATTTTTCAAAATCGATATTTTTGCATGGTTTTACAGCTTTTATATACAAAAAGCCCTCACCTGAATGATTAGACCAAATCAGCATATTGTGGTCAACAAACGATGTTATATTTAATGTCGCCGGCGACATTATTCAGCAGATGACGAAATGCGCTTAACACAAGAAAATGCAAGCTGTATTCCAATGTTTCTCCCACGCAATGCAACCCTGTTTGACCGTCTGTAACCTTTGTGGTTTTTAAATATCAATGAGTAGAGTCTATGAGTTCATGGCATTTGTTGATTAAGTTATGGAACTAAAGTTTGCCACAAATTACCGGTTCTTTTAACCTCTTATTAACCTCCCTATCTGTTTTTGAGTATGTTATTTTTTATGTGTAACATTATCTCTGTTTTTCCAATGGCCTAGACTATCATTTGAGAGCAAATTGAAGAAATTTCATATTTTGTGAAAATGTGCCGCTTTAAACAACAAAGGATTTTAATAAACAACAATGACAATGAATATTACAGAAGGTGGGAGAATATTGCAGGATTGTAAAATTATATTCCGACATTACAAAAAAAACGCTGATTAAAAAAAAACGTTCAGTACCAGAAAAGTCAAGATGGCTGGTGTAGGACCACAGTTTACTTCGGATGATCAAGTTTTCATGGTTTTAACGAGAGTGAAACTTGAATCAAATGAAATCAACAGAAGTTTTGAATTCAGTTTGGAAAAAAAAAACACTCGCACTAATATTTTTGAGTTTTAATACCCATTAATCTACAGACATTTTCAGCTTTAGTTCTTGCAATTTATGACGCTGAGTAATAAACTGTATTTTGTGCAATAATAATACATGTAGAGATTTAAAACAAAAAACCTCTGATCATTTATGTTCCATAAACTGAGACAATTGATATGGAGTGATTTTCAATAACTTTTTATTTTTTTTATTTTTTTTATTTTTTTTATTTTTTTTATTTTTTTTATTTTTTTTAGCTTAGTTATTTCAAACTGATATTTTTTGTTTAAAAAAAAATAAGTCGTTTTTAAAATATTGTATTTGTGAATTGTCTTTGCTATAATGATTTTATGTTACGTCGTGTTTGTTTGTTTATTTCTTCCTTTATACTGGGTCCTTTCAGAGGGAAATTCAATATCCCCCTGTTCTCTCCCATGGCCCAGTCTTAAAATACAACATCAAAATACAATAGCAATTAAAAGCCAATACTGATTTAACTTATCCAAATTGTTACCTATTGAACAGAGAAATTTTAAAATTACTGAATTTCCAATAAAAGAACCTTACACAGTGTAACTACAAAAGGGCACAAGTTTCAAGAACATAACATTAAACATATCAAAATTTTAAAAACCTTTATAAAATTATCAGCATACTGTATCAGTAACCTCAATAAATTTTCTAGTACAATAAAATAATCCCTTAACTAAAGCCATACTATACCACATTTTAAATTTTCAGATTTCAAATCTTTCCTGAATATCGCAAAATATATTTAGAATACAAGGGTTTGTACGTACAAACAACTCCTGGTCCGATAAACATACTAAATAAACCCTTGACCCTGCAATGAATGTTTTTCCAAAAAATACATTTTTTACGTAAAAAGGAAGGTAAATATCACTATTTCTAACAAAGTTACTTTTTGACCCTCAATACTATAGTTTTTATATAGAAACTGACCAAAATTCTATTGCACAGCCTGTAAACTAGAGCTGAGAGTACTTGTTCTGAGTGCATGGGAGAAATGTTTTGAAGCTTATTCAAGCAGGGCTCCCCTATATTGAAAAATAGCATTTCCCATATTCCCGAATTGGTTTAATTGGTCTGATTTTCCCTTAGTACTGGAGCGAGTGCATATATTATGGGAGTCTGAGACAAGTGTGAAGAATTGCAGAAGAATGGGGTGCCAAGCCCTGACAGGACATTTATAAACAAAAGATTAAGATGATGATTCCTAGCTCTGCATGTCTCCCAATATGTCGCAATACTCAATCTTGTGAGCAAAAGTTGAAGTATGCAGGGATTGAGAGGCTTTTCTCTGAGAGATACTTTCTAATTCTATAAAATAAACGCATTGTATGGCTAAAAGTGGCTAGACAATTTTGGGTCTCTCTGCAAATGGCAAGTTTCTGAACCCAAAGTCCGAAATACACCAAAAAAATATTCTAATAGCATGTTATTCCTGTAAACCACCAAAACAAAGATTCAAGCAAAAAAAAGTTAAATCAAAAAAAAAAAAAAAAACACATCTGAAGAGGGTTTTATTGAGTCCAGTGTAGTATCTTATTTATGTTAAACGCGAATAATATTATATTTACTACAGGATATTGTTTGTGGGGGATGTCTTTGAAATGAACCAGTTCTAGTGTTAAATAGACGAAGTAAGGACTTTTTATTGCATACTTTATTCGCATGATCAAAGATTCAATGTTGGTGTTGAAAAGTATGTGATGCCATCAAGACAAATTTGAGGTCATTTGTGTCCAGCAAAATTCAAAATTCGGATATCTATTTAAGGTTTATGTTTTTCTGGGCTTCCATTTGTTGAAGATTTGTACTGGAAGAATAAGGTTGAATGTTCTGGTGTTTTCGTGAACCCAAATGGCTTTTTGTACAAGAGACAAGGGCACATTGACAAATGTGCCACCCTCGGCACATTTTCAAAATGATATTTTTGTGAAAATGTGTTCGTGATTCAATAGCTCATACATCTATTAAAACAAACTCCATCCAATTTTTTTTATTTTCAAATAAATAGTGTAACTGTATCTGGTAGAAACTGATCCTACTTTATGTATATAATTTAGTTTTTTTCTCATTGGGAAAAAAAGAGTTCATATAGTTAATTTTCACCCATCCAAAATCTGTATAAAATTATAGGTTATAGGACTGTAATCTAGGCCTGGTTGAATCTGAAAAAGGCAAGTGTATAAAAAATGACTCATGATAAAATAACTTGTTACATGACATTTGAAATATCTATATTGCCATATAAGACAAATTGATATGCCGTTTCAAATCTTAATTTCTCATGTTTTCCCGTCCTTTTATTGTCTTTTTTTCTCGAAAATCGTTGCCTAAAATATGTTTTTACATCCAAATGATTAGGTAAACACAATGTTGTATGGATGTAATAGCTACAACGGTAACTCTTGTGAGCGGAATAACGTGTAATTATAACATTGTTTAAAAAAATCAAAACCAACATAAAGTTATTTTAAGTTCCTGCAATAGTTTCGTATTTTACGGCCCATTTATTTTACGTTCTGCAAGTTGTGAGTCCAACTGCCACTCCAAACGATGTTTTTTTAGTTTTCTTTTAACAGGCGCACAATAACAGTGAGCCCAATTGCACAGTTAAGAGAATAAAAGATAGGATTTGTGTTTGCCTATTCAAAATCGTGTCATATTGGATGGGTAGTCCAATATTTTGAGTAGTGGATGCGGGCAAGCCGATATCCACTACAATAAAAAAATATGGAATTCCCACATTGGATGCTCAAATAATGCTGTTAATGCTTCCAACAAAGCACTATTAATACATTTTTGATTGGGTGACTAAGTTCTCAATTACTGTACTTCACAGAAAAATAAACAACATCCTTTTAATGGTTTTGGTTTGTTGATTTTGTTCGATTAATTAAAAATAGTCAAAAAAACAAAAAAACCGAAAATTAAAAAAAACATTTTTAATTTCTTCGGAAGATACTGTACTTTATAGCAAACAATGTTTACATTTGGGAAAGTACTTGAAGTGAGAAAAAGAATCTTAACAATAATCTTTAAAACTCGATTTTCGCAATTGTTAAAATTCTATGCAACAAAATGTAATTTCCAATTCATCAATTTAATAAACGAACGTCATTTCAGGGAAAGGTTAACTGTGAAGTGATTTTTTGTCGGCAACATTAAATGTGTAACACGCAGTGGACATTTTGTAACGTGTGAAAGTAATTCATAGTCCGGCTACATAGTCCGTCTCATAGACGGCACAACGGAATAAGCGTAAAACTAATGACTGCCTGAAGAGTCAACTAAAATCAATTACCCTATTGTTGCACCATTGTCACGACTGTGAGCCCTTAGGACTATATCTCCTGCCACACGGTTAAGGAGCCTAACATTACAGAAAAATGCACATTGTCGGGGGGGCTTATTTATTTTCAAATTGAGACGGTAGGAAGACAGTCATGAGAGTATTTATACGCGAACACAGAACAGTTTGCTTTGTATTTAAGCACTAACTAAAAATTATTTTTTAAGGTTACTTATTTGAATAAATAGCTCAAATTTTAAATAAGTGTATTTAAAAATTAGGCGCTAGTGACGGAGCAAATAGTGAGGGAGGTTCTACTACTGATAAGCTGAAATTTGTGGTGGTTTTATTTTCGCGGATTGCGGGCGATCACATGGCATCCGCGAAAGAAACCACACGAAATTGTGAAAAATCAAGCATTTTACTATGTTATTATACAGGGTGAGTCAAAAAAAAGTACAACAAATGATGCGATTTTTCATGGAAAACCCTCTGGTGCTATTCATTCTTTTCTTCTTGTAGTCCATTTCCTGTTTTGGTTATCTCTCCTTAAAACTTAGGCATTAATTGTTAACGCGTTCAAAAGTTACAGTTGGAGAATGCAATACCCCCTTGGGAAGACCGAACCAGTTACACGCTAGAGTAACCCAAAGATTACTCTTGTTTTACTTCATCTTTGGGATTTGCAGCATAAACCATCCCATTAATTAAGCTTAATTACCCAATTGGAATAATGCCAGGGAACACCAGTGACGTACAAGTCTGTGGTGAAGGCTGGGGATGGGAGGGGCGGGATCCTCCCCCTCAAAATCTTTGCCCCCTCCTGACCTCAATTGAGATCAGGAAAAATAATAAAAGGATAGCATTACCATTTCCGGCACCTTTGCAAAATGTGTTTTTGTGATTCCCCAGAAGTTAAATGGTTCCTTCGCCTAGTTTCCCACCCCGCAAATGAAAATGTCTGGCTACATCGTTGGGGTACGACTGTAAAAGAAACCAATAATATTTTTAATGAAATCAATTTTGGACTTGAAACCACCATTACAGCATTCTTTTCACTGCTTGATTTCCCCGTAGTAAAACTTCCAAAATACGTGTCAAGGGGTGGATACAATAAGCATTAAAATGTTCCATTTAAATATAAATCTGTAATTCATTCCTGCTTAAGTATTCTTCATTATCATTCAACACACCTGTCTTGCATAGGCTTTGAATACGGCGCCAAGAAATCAGCCCTCAAACGCGGGCAATATTTATGATTCTCATGTGTGCAGCCAGTGTGCAATTTGTTCGGGACGGAAAATGGACACCTTCACAAAAATAACTGTGGCCCTTTGAATGGCTTGATCGATTTTAAAAAATTAAAAATTATTGTAAAAGCGATTAACCAGACTATCTAACAAAGCATTATTGGTTAATTCCGTTAAAGGTTTTCTTCATAAAAAACCCTCATTTGGTTGTACTTTTTTCTCACTCACCCTGTCAGAGGATATACCCAAACTGCAAATTCAACAACCGAAAATGTACACTCTGTTTAAACCATGAAAATATCTATCCGCGTAAATATTGGCTTAAAGACATTATCTGGATCTTGGCAGTTCATCATAATATTATACGTGATACTGGCATGCCTTTTTTTATTATTGCTCAAAGGAGTTTGCAACGGCACCAAGTTTGCATATGTTGGCAATACCAAAATAAGCAACAAAAAAAAGAAAAGAAAAGCAATGGTGCAGGTTTCCATTAACCGCCACCCAATGGTACAACAAAACAATGCTTTTGAAAAAGTCAACAACTCGCCAATGATGACGTAACAAGGAAAAGACAACTTGTGCTAGCAAGATTGCCAACAGAGCCCTAGAGAGGTTATGTGGTCGGATTCAATAGGAACACACCACAATTTGACTACAATAAAACACAATACAGAATCAATCCAATTAGGTGACCTCATGTAGCGCGCATGGGATAGGCCTGTCCCAACAGGCACCCGCGATAGAACTTTAGTTAAACAGGTGTTGGAATGCTATTGTGTTTGGACAAAACACCATCTAATATACATTACTGTTGTAAGCCAAACTCCATTAGATCAGGTCCTTTTATGGAAGGTAAATTATGTCGAATGGACTTTTGTTTTGCCCTCCAGATCTCCCACATGCAAAGAACCCAATACATGCAACCTTTCAGCTTTTCTCTGCAGGTGACTCTTTTATGCGTGTTTTAACCGGGCTGTATAGCTGATACTCCCAATAAAGCGAAATGAGTTATACCCCACGGCTGTTTTCAGCAATTTTCCATCATTTGTGTCAAAGTGATATTACAAGTCTTATTTTTGGACATTTCTTGGCATTTTTTGCAAACTTTTTGTAATCTTTACTAAATAAAAACACATTATAAACCCAAGTATGTGTACTTAAGAGGATTATGATTCCATTGCTAAACCCCTTTAAAAGCAGCCATTAACCACCTGTATGGATTCATGGCACATCTGGTTCGTAAGTGGCTTTGGTTCATGGGTGATGTTGGCATATTTTGTTTTCCTCTGTATTGAATTCTTTTAGTTTATGTAAATACCTATTGAAATGCTATTTTTGAATAAAATGCAGTATGCGCAACACTAAATCAGTTTTGTTGTGAATATTAATGTCAATTTAAGAAAAACCCATTTTGTTAAAAAAATCCTATGAATTACTTGGTATTTTTCTTCTTCTTCTCCTTGCGTATGCGGCAGGAGCTAATGTGTTGTAAACGTGGGTCCAAGCTCACCTGTTGGGGTTGGAGAAGTCTATGTGCCCTGTGGACGAAAGGAGGGCACTCATTGAGAATGTGATCCGCAGTCTATGACGGAGAACCACATTGCCGGCTTGCATGGTCGAGCCCCCCTCGGTGCATATTGCTGTTGAAGCGACGGACTCCATATGCGAAGATGGCTTAAGGTGACCCATTCCTTGATGGAAGATTGCTACTGGTGGTAGTTCTGTCGTATAGGTGTAAAGTGAGTTATCTGGTCTTGGAGTATCTTTCCAGGCAGTATTCCATGTTGTAAGATGTGAATAAGGAGTTGGAGAGTTTAGCGCGTGTGGACAGAAAGGTCGACGAGAGCACAGTCTCTGTCTGCCGAGCTGGTGTAATTCTTTTAAGTGTTATGAAGCAGATGCTTGTTGTCCTTATCATAGTTTGTGCGTGTGGTGTTCTATCCGAGCAAGCAGGTGCATATACCATGAAGCATCTGGGTTAGAAACGCTGATGGAGTAGGACGGAGGCAACCAGAATGGTTCTAAGGTTCTAGTGAGTACTGTGTCCAGCTTATTTGTGTGGGAGCTGTTGAACAATTGCTGGGGGCCGGCTATCTCAGCAGCGATGTTGTAGAACAGAGCCAAGGCGGTGGTGCGTAGAGTCGGTGGGCTGGCACCCCCATGAGGATCCAGCAGTCGGCACAGGAGGTTATTACTCAAAGATACCTTGGCGCATATGGACCGAGAGCTGCCGTAAGTAAGCTGCCGGTCAAGCTTCACTCCCAGATAGGTTGGTGTAGGATTGTATGGCAGTGGAGCTCCATGAGGTTGATTTGAAGCTGGCGATGAGCCTCTCTGTTGTTGAGTTGGAAGGCAGTAGCGGTGGTCTTGGCTCACTCAGCTTAGTCTCCAGGTCTTGAGATATGCTGCCAAGTAGGGCCATATATGCAGTAGTATACTTATTTCTACTTCTGTCCAGCTGCTGCCGAGGGGAGAAGGTCAAGATCGTAGGCATCCGCCAATTGTCACGATGTGTTTGAGGTAGATCGCTGATATACAAGTTAAAGAACATGGGAGCAGTACAGATCATTGTGGTATTCCGTTCCACAGACGACGCAGATGAATACTGCCCGTCGCAGGTCTGCGAATAAAGCTACGGTTCCAAGCATGTTACAATGAATTTGTAAAAAGGTGATGATCGGGATCGCCTTACAAAGCTTTCCTCAATATTCAGTGTGAGTTTTACAATCTGGTGGACAGTCTCGCAAGGGCGGAATCCTGCTGTTCGTCAGGAAGATGGGTTCGACGACGGGCCCAGCCGGGCCAGGATCCTCCTCTCAAGGAGTTTGAAGTAGGACCACACAGTATGATATTGGGCGTTAGTTCTTAGGGTTGTTCAGGCTGTTGGTTTGGGGAGTGCGATGATAGTAGCCCTCCTCCAGATCTTGGGTAAGGACTGGTGGTAAAGAAATGATTGTGTAGAACTCTGGAGCCATTCTAGACATCGTGTGCCGCATTGCATCAGGAAATCCGCTGGCTGTTATCAGGGCTCTGGGCCTTTCCACTTTTTAGTTGGCTAATAGCAGAGGTAAGCTATCTAGTGAGAGGATGTGAAATTGACCCGTCCAGCCAGGGATCGACAAAGTTTTGATCTCTTTTTGACAGACCGAGTGTGATCCTTATAAAGGTCCTTGAAAGACCATTTGCGAGGAGTGCTCAGCAATTGAGTTGGCAGTCATTGGGCATTTCGATGGTTGGAATTCTGCGGTGAGGGGTTGAAGTCTTCCAGGCCTTCCTGCTGGAGTGAGTGAAGTCGATTCCTGGGACTCTCCTCCCAGCAATAACGGCGTTCCTGTCCAAGCAGTTTGTAAAGTCTGAAGCCTTGGATGATGCCTCTTCTCCAGGTTCAGAATTCAAGGAATCATTGTAAAGAGTATCAATATCCTCTCAGGATGGATATAACTGCGACGCAGCCACGGTGGGATGGTCTGATTTGCTATATTAATGAAGGGTTTACACTGCTGTTACAAATTGTTCAGGTCTGGGAAAGGTGGAGGAGGTTGGTGTCGGGAGGTGGGCACTTCTGAATCCCCAGGTTCTTAAAAACTGGTCCCGTCTGCCTGCGAAGTTCCACCCTTTTTCACTTGCTTTTTTGGTACAGGCTTAGCAAGGCTCTCCTGAGCGATCAGTGAATGGTCCTGTGTTTGGGGACTTCAATAAAGCGTCACGAACATACATTGAACAGAGAATGTGTCCATGTGTTGCAAAAGCAAGGTCAAGGATTTGTAGTCGTATTCCACCTTCCCGAGTAGAAACTGGTTGCTTGGGGTCATGCAAACAGTGTAGCCAGATTGGAAGCCCAGTCCTCTATGGTATCTCATCATGGTTCGGGTTCCTGTAACCCCAGGTACTGCGAAAACGTACTGTTAAAGTCCCCAGCATAAATGCAGGGTGCACCATTAGTTGGTAGAGAGTCTGCGTGAAGCCGATGTTTAGGTGGCTTGTAGCCATTGGTGACACGAACCCGCGCAATTGGGCTCGTTGCCCAAAAGTTTCCAGGGTTGAGTCTGCAGGTGAGGTTGCAAATTTGTTTCCATTGGGCTGCGTTACTAGCAAAGGTTGCAATCCCATGGGTAGAACGCCTCGGGGTGTGTGCAGCTAGGGTGTAGCCACAAATGTAGACTTTATGCATTTGTGGAGGTTTGTTCATGATGTTCAATGATTGTTGAATCTTTGCCCTAGGAGAGGAACTCCACGTTCAGTTGGAGCATGAGATGCATCTGACTGACATCCGGTGTGCCTGACCTAAAATTGTATTCCTCTTTTCCCACTTAATCTCAATTGCCCCGTCCACCCAAGCGAATGCTGCGGGAGGATGTTATGGGGAATATTACAATATAAGTGCTGATAGGGATGTGCGCTTGGCAGGCTGCCGGCCTAATGAAGCGAAATGATGGTGGCCATTTCTGAAGCAGCCGAAAAGCAAACAGTGCTTTGAATCCTTTGGGGAAAAGCGCGCTTTACAAATGTGGGGTATTATTATTATTATTAAGTGATGTTTGTAATGTTTTGTTTTTTGGTTTCCCCCTGAGCGAATCCATAAAATATTGGGTCATGTCCCACCAACACACACACACCGTTGATAACATGGATATACCAGATTCCCAAAAAAAGAAAACAGAAAATTATTTTATTTTTTTTATTTTTTTTATTTTTGTTCATTTTCCCTGTGGTTCTTTTTTTTTATATAGTGTTATTATCAAGAAAAGGAATGTTTCTACTGATATATATTATAAAGGGCGCGTCTCAAAAAAAATGACCTAGCGGTCTGCCATTTGCAATTTTTAAATAATATATATGTCTAACATATGTGGTAGCATCGGAAAGCCTATTTCCTTATCTTTAATTTGCTGCAAAGATAATCTAATCAGTTAAGTAAAGGCCGAGCTACAGTCTATTGAATAAAGTTGCTTTCCCCTTATCCACGGATCCCCATTCGACCTACTAAGCTAATGAATCCCCAAATGATGATAAGGGGAAATATGTCATCAGGTGTATGTCAAAAAAAAGTTTAAGTGGTATCTTAAAGTGTAAAAGCCAGTGATAAGGCCAAGGTTTAATTTGAGACCCTTTTTTTTTTTTTTTTTAAGATGGTTTTTTTTTTTTTTTTTTTTTTAATATTAATACTTTAAACCTCAAAAAAGTTGTCACCGATGTCTGTTCATTATAGGGTATGATCATTCCAATCTCAAAAATGAAAAACATGTCATTAGTTACTTTATTTTCTAAATAATTGCAATGAGTGATGCGGACTACAAAAATTAAGAGGGCATCGATGGAAAAATGTGACGGAATTTTGTTGGTAAATAGCATTACATTTATTCTGCATAATCACGAGCTTCCGATTTTCTCTGGACATGATATCCTTCAGCTGAACACCGTTCATTTAATATGAATCAGTGGACGAAGCAGAAAACCGACTCTTGATTCAAACAGCTTGTAGCTCGGTCTATAACCTAACCGATGTGAATGATCTTTGCAGCAAATTTAAAGATAATGAACAAGCTTTTAGATGATGCCAAATATGATTAGATTTATTTTACTTAAAAAAAATCAAGCATGGTGGACACAAACATGGTCATTTTGTTTACTCACCGTATTATACCACACACACAGGAGCTGACATGTTGGTTATTAACTAAAATGGCAAACAAAGTCAAAGCTAATGGCGGGTATTGG
>JAMKCH010026521.1:0-18943 GCA_023653785.1 Ophioderma brevispina
TGGGGAAATTTACCGGTGCCGAATTTGGCAGTCCAAATCTGGAACCTGCGGTTTCATCAAGCGATCTGGCCATAATTCGCCGAAATCGCCAATCCAAAAATCCAAAAAACGGACTCAGGACATAACTACGGTAAACTTATAGTTTTCACCCTAGTCCTGCCCGAACAAATACCACTCCAAACCTTGTGAATTCTACTCGAATCGGAGCTAACAATACATCTCACACCGGTCAGGTAAAGCCAAAGGGAAAGAGAAGAGCATGATGGGATCGCCGGTGACGTCAGTGGTAAGACGTCACCAGGGTCGCTTGAATAGAAATTTGTGTAGGTTTTATTTTGGGGGTTCATCTTGTGCACCAAAGCTGTGCACTTTGTTATTATCGACATTGGAAAACCCTAAGGAGATTTCAAAAATGAGGAGTTTTTATAATCCCATTTGTCATTTCCCAAAAAATGCCCTAAAGTTGTCAAGAATGCTAATAAGTAATCAAGTTATGCACAGTCTATGATAATTATTTATTTTGAAAAACCATTCTGTGTTTAAGAAGCTGATAAACCTAACAAATAAAGAATTCTTAAAATGTAAATACAACTCTTAAAACCCTAATAACCCAAACACAAGAAAACACTTTCCCAAGAAGACCACTGAATCTCACAAACCCGTCTACAGAGACGATATCAATCAAGTAACTGATCTCACAAAATCACAGTGATGTCCAGGCCATTGTAAGCCAACAAAATTCATAAATCCCACAAAGAGCTTAGTGCAATGTGTTGAATCTCACAAATCTCCACATATATACCACTGTAATGGTTTTTTGAGATTTTGTGGGGTTATGGTTAAGTAAAACAATATTTTCTTTACTTAAACCAGATTCTTGTCTGCAATTAATAAGCTGATAAACCTAACGATGTCCGTTGGGGATCCTAGCACCTCACGTTTTGTTTTGATTCACTAGATATGCACAAGCAAAAGGTTATTTCCAATTTCAGTTGATCCTTGACTGTGCATTTGGTGTATGACCAATCGTTTTATCACATGTGCCCTAGGCCACTGTTTTGTAATTCTGTCCGTTTAACAACAGACAAAAAAATACAAAATTACAATTTTCTGGAGTAGAATCGAATTTGCATGTAAGAATGAGGCACTATCTCTATAGTTAGGCACCAGGTTTCGAATGATATTGTTGAGTTCCTCTACAAGTGATTTTGCATGACATTGGTTTACTTAATTAGCATAATGTCCATTAGCTTCCTAATTTACTAAGCTAACCTACAGACTCACTAACAAGATCAGGCTAAGCCTCTCTAATTGGTCTAGCTCATAATTTATTGATACTTGCTAGGTCCCTAGCTAAGCAACAGCAAGTCTCATCCTAAGTTTATTGATACTTGCTAAGAAAGTCCCTAATAAGCACACTTGCTAAGTCCTCGCTATGTAAACTTGCTACTTTGGCTTTTCCAGAAACTCTAGCCAAGGACTCTTGCTAACCCTAGCTAATTGACCCGATGTAATCCCCTCACTTGGCCAATTTTAATTCATTAGGCCATACTTAGCAAATTAGGCTTTCTATGCTTAGGGTCAACTTTTAAGTTTGACTAAGTTGGATTAGCAAACTTAAAAGTTTACCTAGAAAGCTAGCTTGCTAAGTATGGCTAATTAGCTAATTTTATTTGACCTAGAGACATAACTTGCTAATTGCAATATTGCTAATCTGTGTTATGTAACATGTAAACCTGAAAAACCTATAAGGAGCAGGCCAACAGGCAAGAGAGGATTGCAAATGGGACTTTGGGGCAGAGCAAAAATTGTGAAGTGGGACTTCGAGAGAGGATGAACTGGACTTCAGTCTGTACTGTAATAAACTAGAACCATCTACACAACGACTGGTCTCAGCCTAACTTCATTCTGTGTGTTGTTGTATTAACTCCAAACCCTGGAGTGGTAACATTATATAAAAAATCTCACCTTTTTTAGAGGCAAGTTGGGGGGGGGGGGGGATAAACTGTCGATCAAGACGAAATGCCCCTGTAAGACAAAGAAGTTTTTAAAATTGTAAATACAGTAACTCTCTTAATGTCCATTCATACTTCCACTGACTGCATGCTGTGTCATAATTTACTGTGTTTTACTTTACTTCTGCTGCACTCCTAATCTATGTCCAACCCAGGTCACTGCAGCAGGGCACAGGTTGCCCAAAGTTCGACGTGGAACAATGCAGTAAAATTGCCGCACTGCTCCCCACTGCATCTTGATGTATTGCCAACAGTTACCATATTTTAATTTTGTTTGCAGTAACTGCACTTGCATGCACCCTGCACTACACTGCAGCGAAGTATGAACAGACTTTACGTTGTCATTCCTAACACTGCTGGCACTAAGTTGGAAACTCTCACCACCACATTGCAGCTCGAGAACACCTAACTTCCTCATGGACATCTTCATCCCATGCAGATCTGATAGTCCCATTACTGACTAATGCCAATGAGGGTTTCTGCCCAATCATCATTCCTTTCCATCCCGGCATTACTGTACATGGATATGTAGTCAAGGGGATCTGGTCCACCCAACCTGCAAAATTAGAATCAATAAAAAAAGGTTGAAAATAGATTTACAGTTTTCATTTCAAAAACCTGCAAAGCATACCAGTTGCACCTGTTCAATCCGTTTACTGGTGGTGAATTAACCATAACAAGTTACAGCATTTCCTCTGAGTTTCTGTTTATAACTCACATGATGTCTTTAAAACATGATGTTGTCATTAACGGATGTGGGAGTTATGGCAACACAACATGAAATTAACTTTTCCCTGTTGAACCGGCCATTTTCAAAGAAGCCAACTTTTCAACACTTCACAAAATTTCAAAAGCAAGTCAGAATTGAGTTGATATGTGTCCCTTGATAGCAGAGCATTCCATGTCACTCAACACCTTGCAACCAAACTATCCCTTCATTTTTAAGCTTTGTGAGGTATTGGAATTGAATGAAATATGAAAATCCTGAAAATTTGAGGCTTCATATACGACATCAGTTCTCCCGGTAGCGCTCTCAATTTTAGGGGGGTCGGCATAAAAATTTGTCGCGCGCGCCGAAGATGAAGTTTGGGAGGGTTTAAAATTGAGAATAACCCCCCATAAGTTTTTAAAAACAATGTTATTCTAGGGGTAATTTTTGCTGTGGAATGCAAATCCGGCATCACAAAGGCATGTAAATCATTCCCTGTTGAATATAATATAAGGCCCAAAAATCACTTTTTCATCCGGGACCAAGTTTGGGGGGGGGCATACCCCCAAACACAAATAATTTTATTGTCCATTTTTTCCAAATAACAACAACTTGAGAGCAAAACCCCTCCATACTGATAACCACTCTAAAGTATTAATAAAATAAATCGGTCCTCGGACCGCTTTGTCGCCTGCCGTCGTGGTTAGTGAATGATAGGCTAACATGAATGACCTTTGACCTTGATATGTGACCTTTAAGACCTCATCACAAATGAGGGATCCATGTTGCACCTATTATTCAAGTTGGTTCAATTGAACTTCAACTGTTCATATGAGGTCAATTTTACATTTTCAGCCTATTTTACAACTTGACCTCACAATGACCTTTGACCTTGGCAGTTGACCTTTGACCTCATCAACAGATGAGGTATCCCATGTTGACCAATGATTCAAGTTTGGTTCCATTGAACTTCAACTTTCCATATGAGGTCCAATTTTACATTTTCATCCACAGCTATTTTTTTACAACTTGACCTCACTGACCTTTGACCTTGGCAATGTGGACGCTTGACCTCATCAACAAGTGGGGGATGGCATGTTGCACACCTGTGACCCAAGTTGTGGTTAAAATCCCATCAAGTATGTGGATATTACATGCAAATGGTTAACACCTTTTTCACAAACAGACCATCAACAAGACATCACAGACAATCAGCCAAACAGAACCCCCAGTGGACAAATGATCCCTATGTGCTTCCTGCCCTTAAGGCAGCGACCCAAAAACTGGAAAATACCTCTCCTAAACTCAACCATTTGATCATTTTCCACATATTTTGACCCCCCCCCCCAAACCCAGAGGCCACATCATGTCACCCCCCCCCCCACCTTCAATACTCCTAGTCTATTGGAAGACCCATCCTGTATCAACGTTCTTGCGCAATTTGGGCTTGGGGTCTCAATGGCCTTCATGTTTAAATACACCTCCCATTTCCCATTGAAATCACACAGATCATTTGAGCCACTAGGGGTCACCAGAACTTTCTTATTGACAATTACTGTGTAGTGCAATGGGAAAATGGTGGTCTGATGATTTTGAACGGTGATTTTCTTAACCGTTAAAAATCCCAATTTAAACATAGCAGTCGCCCTTGGATTGTTCCCGGTTATTTTTTTAGAATGGGCACAAGCACGCTTATTTCCGCTGATTACCAATAAATTACGTACATACACCCGGAAGTGGGAGACGACTGTGTTTAGCTATTAATTTGTTCAAATTTTCGGTCATTTTGTGCTTTTTAGGGTCAACTTTTCATGGATATAAGCATCGAGCTAGTAGGGATGCTAAGACATCAAAGTTTTCATATATAGTGCAAGGATTTCATGTCATAGAGGTCTATATGTATACGAAAATTCTTGGAATTTGTGGCACATATGGTGGACAGTGGATCCCGTTTTTTGAATGAACTGCCACTCTGGCTTTGGGAGAGGAAATAGTAGTGGCTATCGTAGCAGAAAAAGCCAGAGCAACCTCGGGCTAGGTTTTATATGGGGAAGGATTACGATAGCAAGTAAGTTCAAAACAAGGTCTGTGGTTTTCTTTTGCACCTGTTTGTCCAATAAACCTTCGAAACGTTCTCGGTAGGTGGTCTACAACCGATTCAGTAGCTATGTTGGCCGATTCGCAAGATTGACATTTCCAATGCTTGTGACACACAAAATACACCAAACTTCAGCTGCAATTTTCTCACCTTATTTCTTTATTTCTGGCGGTCAAATGATGCACACTATCACCAGATAATATGAAAATCTAAATTCTGCCGTTTATTCCATTGAATAAGATAATTTACGTTGATTTTAGAGTAATTTCCGAGACCGCCGTTTTTTACGTGTGCAGTCAACACGGCCATATTGCACTGCGAGTGGGGTAACAATAGTGGTAACAAAAATGGTGTAATGGGGTTTATATGACCTTTTAACTTGTTTAAAAGGTCAAATGACGTCAAATGTTTTGTACCTTGGATTGCTATTTTCAAGCATCAAAATCGGTCAGGAGTAACCCCCCCCCCCCCCCCGAAATTTGTAATTTTTCCCAACTGAAACTGAAAATCTGACCAATTTTTGCACTTTACATCAACAGGGTAAGGCATCCGGGGATCCTTAAATCGATTTAGGGGAGTTGCGTTCGTTTTTCACCCTAGAAGTGTCACTTCGAAGCTGAAATCGTTGTCGCCTTGTGTGCAGTGCATGACAAAAATTGGTGTGCGGTGCAAAATGGGCCGACCGCATGTATGAAGCACGCGCATTAACGACCACTTGGCTATGCCAAGCTACTGGTGATCTTTGTGTTGCAGTTGGTCGCGAAAGGCATGTAATGCGTCGCAATGTGATATGCGTGACCAGAAACAAAAGAGCATGCCAACGGTTTGAAGGACAATATCTCAAGAAAGGAAGGAGATATTGGAAAAGATTTTTTCACTAGGCTTTCTGCTGATTGTGAATTTTTTATAATTCATCACTTTCTACATTAAATATGTTTGAAATTTTCTGTAACATAACTAGATCCAGTGAAGTGTGAAAGCAAAAATAAAAATTTGAGTTTTAGAATACCAGAAGCAATTCTTAAAAAGAACCCTACTACAGAATTAGAATACAGTAAATTAAATGAAGTCAATCTGTTACCTGGTATTGCAAATTGCAATTTCTAGCTTGAGATAACCTGGCGAGTCCCAACGCAAAAAGAATCCAACCTGCAGTGACCTGCACATTGCATAAACCCGTGTTACAGATATCGAAAATGCTATTAATTAGCACTAATGATCCCCGTAAATGACAATACAAATTACCGCGCCCATTGTGACGTAAGGGTTAGACAAACTTCGGAACCGATCGGATCCCTTCGCCAGTGTGTCATGACATTGGCTGGGTAATGACGCCCTGCACGATGAGATTCTATTTGTGTGCTTAATTTCCGAAGTTCACTGAAGTTCAGTATATTAAGGCTCAGAGGTCGACCCAATGTCCAATGATTTTTCCGCCTTTGCCGATCTGAATCTTAAAATGTTTACCTGGTTAAGAAGGAAAAACATTACCACATAATGCGGAGGGCCCGATGAACCTGCGATAGACCTGGAAATTTTGAAATTGAAAAAGTTACCTGAGTGACCCGAAGTGCACATCGCCAGGAGAACGCCGCCAGTGTGGCGAGTCTTAATTGCTATTTGAGGTACATGTAAGGACGCCGAACCATTAGGTATTGGAGGTCAGTCACACATAATTTTACAGGGCGGCGGGGGTGCGCAATTCAAACATTTGAACAGCATTCACCTGCAGAGAGAGTGCTGCCACTGCAAACTCTCTGGGGACTACCAGTGAAGTTGAAGAAATTTGGATCCTAAAAAATTCTCCTGTCACCTGAACCAAACAACCAGGATGATGGATCTTTCATATTTTTAAGCAGATAACTGCATCACACTTTACCAGGCTTGATCACGGTAAAAACAAAAAACCGGGTGTAATGCCTTTTCACAGGTTGCAGTCTTATCTTACCAATATTTGACTACTGCCGTCACTTGCAAGGATTGATTTGTTCAGGATACTGGCGTCTACAGGCTGAATAAACCGCCTTCCAAACCGCAGGGACGACGGTCACGGGCGAAGGAGCCGGTCCGTGGGCTCCGGCGCCTGTGCCGTGCAAGTGTTCATTTTTTAATTGAATAATTGCATTCTAAAACAAGAACGACCATAAATTTCTCAAAAATCATCCTACCCACGCGTGTTGATGTTTTCATATGCCAAAGATTAAAACACGGGGCTGGAATGGGTTCCTGATATCAACAGATCACACGTCCGATTTTGACATGTGTAAAATACAACGAGTTCCGCAAATCAATGAAAAGAATGGGGTGACAGGTCATTGGCTATTGAAGTTTTTACTTAGCCTCCGTCTTAGTTGTGGCATAAGTATTGCAATTGCTATAGTTACCCCCAAAAATAGCTCTTCAGATCTCTTCTCTACAATATTTTGCTCATTTGCTTTTTATAAAGTGTAACTATTTAAAAAAACAACATCCAGGGCACACATATTGAGTCAAGTATTCTTAACCATAAGTTCAAAGGGAGTAAGTGTACTAAAAACAATTCCCCAATTACTTCGAGAGATGATAAGACCTCACACATGGAAAGTACTGGAGTTTTGGGATACCTTCTTTTATCAGTCATAACCACCCCGACCCAAAATATCCGACATATTTTACCTATCATTTGCATTCCATTCTATTTCAACCACCATTTCTTTTTCTTTCCAGAATTGTCAAAATGTTAAACTGTAATAAAAGCTCTTAGCAGGGTTATTGACCCACACTGGGGCCATTAACGTCCTCGTCCGAGAAAATTTCTTAGATATTTAAAATCTATAGATATAGTTGGCCGTCGATGAAAACCAGACGGGCACATCTGGGCGTATAAAAACCAATTGAAATTACAGCTTTTACAAAAATGGAGGGAGCTATTAGTGATAGCTACCCAGCCTGTCGTAATAGACAATGTAAGTTTTGGGCGTAGGTTCCAATCGCATTAACAGAGGTTTGTATTATGTTCTAATGGTTAGCATTGTTATTCCAAAAATGTTGGAAAATAACAACACTCACTGCAGTGCACTGCCAAATTCGACACCTCCACCAATCCATTTGTGAGGCTCTGAAATCAAATTGTTTTTAGGCATGTTTAGTGAAATTAGTGGTCGATCCAGTACCATTTTTTTTTATACGGAGCCGTATTTTGCTGACGGTGTTAACGGTCACACCCCTTGACCAAGGCCAAAACCACCTCAAAAACTACGGATTCAAACTCCTGAATAACTAACATAAATGACTCAATGTGAACTTGATTACAATTTTAAAACAAAGTATTTATTTTAATAATTGTGTGTCTAAAAATCAATCTCATTCAAACTCGATTAAGTATCAATACTCACAGAATTTGAGCTACTAAACTTACTACCTGGTGGTTGCCGCGAACTCGGGCTGCAGCAAGATTACTATAAGATGTGAACTTGCAAAGAGTCCTGGCGAGTATTCCAGCGTAAAACTTCAATTTCCTATAATGGGACGTGTCCACGACGCCTTTGTCCTTACTAACAAACCCAGCTCCTAACTTGACCCTGAAAGGCCCGGAGGTCGACTAATATACAGTCCAAAAGTGCTGCGCAAATTGTCCAGTCAAGGTGGGCCTTTTGTGTCACATGTTTTCATAATTGTGTAAATAATGCTGGAATATTGGTGTGAAAAGCTCTAAGCTCTCTTCAGGACCCCACAGCCCTACAAAAGTATACATTTATTTGAAGCTTACTAATCCAGGATTCCAGAAATAAAGTTTAGACCAATAGAAGATTATTCCCTAGGAGTATTATTACCGCAAACCACTAATGTTTAAATATGGTGAAAAAGATGTTATTTTAAACAACCCTCAAAATTCCAAGCTGTGGCATTTGCCTTTTATGTAAATGCAGATTTGGTATCCTCTTAACTAAGTATACAAGCTTTCCATAGAATATATCTAACTTTCTCTTTTCTAGGTACATGCTGCAAACAGCAAATAGTTTGCGCAAGGTTTCTAAAGCCAATTTACCATTGAAAGTCATTGTTAAGGCATCGGTTTTATGCCATAAATCAAATTTGAGCCTAAAACCTACACAGCAATTAACCATGTGATAAAAGCTCTGGATTTAAAGTATGTGGTTTTAAGATAGTTTTCATAATCTCTCTAAGAGATCAATTGTGGCACACATGGACCCGTGTGGGTCAATTTTTCAGGAAGCTGCTCCTGCCCCTCCTGCTCCTGCCTCCTCTCCACTTCGAATTTTTGTAATTAAAAAGCACTTAGTGGATCGATTAATAATTTTAAAGAACTATCACTTTGCATCTTGTGCCCGTGCCTCGCATGCTTAATTTAATACCAAATTTAACTATGTGGCTTGAATGTTTATTTAAAAAATCACTTTTGTGATACAAAAATATTGGCACACATATGTGACAACGCCACCTAGTTACAGCCCTAGTTTAAACACAATGGCCAAAAGAGCTGTAGCTTGTTTATCCTTGGGACAACTCAGAGGCCACTGAATACAAAACCGAAGACGGCTACACAGTCCCGATGAAACTACTGGAGCTGAGACTACTATGACAAGGCCACTGCGAAGACTATATTTGACTGCGTTTACTGTCGCTGTCACTATGCTTGAAGCAACTAGGGTCACTATATCTGCTAATAACTTGGAGTCAGATGTTGTAGTACTCTGCTCATAACTTGGAGCAAGATGTTAAGAAACTCTTCTGCCTGCACTTCTCTCACAGGGCTTTATATATCCTCTCGAACAATTCTAGAAGGATCAGCACCGTCTATATGAGTACAGTCCACTAAATTGTCCCAATATTGGACTGGGGTCCCATGATGTTTCTTAACAGTATGCCTTTAACAGTCTAGGTGAAGTTCCCAAACATTATGTGCATCATCTATGACATTTTGTGTAGCCTTAAAATGTGACCGACTGACACAATCCACCTCCATCTTACCTGATTACTAGTCCTTCTAAGGCATGACTCCCCTTATGTACAATTATCATAGTGCCATGAACTGTAATCAATGGAGGAGTCATGCCAAAATAGAGTGTAAACTGTATGACAAAATTTTTGTCTTACATTCTCCATTAATTTTCATTCCATTCACGCTTCCATGCGATAAATATTACCTGAGTTCCACCTTTGAAATTATTCCTTATAGTGTATCAACAACAGGATAGTCATAAATATCTTCATCAATTTTTATGAAGGAAATTTTAATGAAATTTTAAGACTTGTACTTAAGATTCTGACCGGTGACTAGTCCTGATTTTTTATTGCCAGGTGCTTTATGAAAGCTTTGCTTGATTTAAAATTGTGGATATTACGGGTGCTAAGGTAGAAGAGTGTTAGCGAAAGCACCGGTGTTTATGAATTGGAGCGTGACCTTTTTTCAGGGGTCGAAATTTGAAGCCTACACAAAAATGTCATAGTGATTATCACATGTCTAATGTTTTGGGAACTTCACTATAGACTGTTAAAGGCATACTGTTTTAAGAAACGTCATGTGAAGTCCATTATTAGACTACCCTGATTCCTATTCAAAGCTTCACCGGTGGCTTTCATTATCAACAAACACTCTTCGCACCTTTAGCAACCAGTAATATCCATTTTCAAATGCGTGAATGGCTTAAATACAATACAAAATCGGGACTATAGTCACCGTCAGAATCTTACAGTCTTGGGATTTTTCATTAAATTTCACTATCAACACAGATTTGATGAAGAATTTTACGACTATCATGTTGTTGATAACACTCTAAGAATACTTTTTCAAGGTGACAGGTATATTTATTGCGTGAAGCGTGAAAATTATTGGAGAATGTGAGACAAAAATTTTGTCATATCAGTACACACCTTGTGGCATGACTCCTCCTTTGATTGAAGTTAAATGGCAATTATGATAATGTACAAATGGAGGAGGTCATTGCGCAGCAGGGATCGTACGAAATATAGTCCATACATCAAAGCGGGAAAGCTCTACCATTCCAACAGTACTGTATAGATTGGGATCTCTAGCAGTACTCACTAACTGTGTAATTATACAGCATGGCGCCACCTATGGTCAGACTTTTATTACCTTGGGTTGATGTCCTAGACTCCAGAACTTTCTAATGACATCACTAAGGTTCTAGAATATTCTCCGGTTTTCTGTTTTCTCATGGATCTTCTGTTTATTCTATTTGACTTTACACACACCAGTTATGCACACAATCCAGGTATATTTTATATTATATTAATTAGACTAATTTATAATATTTTATGTGATATTTATAACTCATTGCTAATTTTGGGGCCTGTAACAACGGGAACAATGAACCAACTTATGTGCTCTTCAAATCCTTTTTAGAAAACGTCTCAGAGAGTAGTAAAAGTTCACCAAAGTTTATATGGTCATATTGTAATCTGAAAGTGTGTTCACTGAAAGTACATTACTTTCTTTAAAATGAGGGGTCAATAAATACGTAGCCCAAGTATTAGATGAGTTACAGATAAAACTTCATGCCAAAAGATCCAAAATTGTGGTGTGCAGTGTGAAAGCACGCACATGTTACAAGTACACTTTTGTATGTGAACTCATTGACCTCCTATTCTTTACTGTATGGGACGGTTCTGTAATTCTCCCCAAAATGTGTTCTTTGTGCTTTAACGGTGCTTCGACCTCCTAAAACGGGTGTTCACTCTAAGATATTCATGAACAACTTACCACCCTTGTTCATTAGAAGTTCTTAGATATTAGTTTTAAAATTTTAGACCAATTTAAGTGATTTTTCTCCATTGAACCACACAGTGAAGCATATTTAGTACTGTACAGGCGGCTATCAACTTGAGACTGCATGACACGCCCTCTAGATTTTGCTATTTGTGAACTTGCTTAGCAGTAGCATTCTGTAAGACTGAATAGTAAAGGATTTCGAATTGTTTGGTGGTAACATCCGAAAATGCGTGAGAAAATACTACTGACATATAGCTCAAGACAAATATCCATCATGATTCAGTGTAGAATAATACGTCGTTACTTGTAATCTGCTATTCACAATTCACTACGGGTTTACAGTGTACTATCCAACATTTTACCATACTGAGTGGGGAACTCACAACTCTGCAATTCGTTATTTACTATCTTCTACCCCTTTTGATCTTGGTTGCGGGGATATCACCACAATTGAATCAGCGTATGGCTTCACCTCTTTGCTGACTGAATATTTTAGCACTCAACGGAATTTATTAAAACGTCTTCCAAAAATTTACATTGATCATGACCAAAAACCTGTGCTGAAGCCCGTACAAGGAAAATGCCCTGCGAAAAGCATTTTCAAAAATGGCCATCTTTCGGAAGATAAAAGCTTTTCAGATCAGCAGTCAAAACCGGTTTTCTTTTCTAAAGTAAGCAGGAAAAACGCAAAAGTGATCAGAAAACAAGTGTTCACCACGAAAAACACTATAGATCATATTTTTGGCTACTCCAAGAAAATCGTTCAGGACCCGTATGAAAAGACCGTCCTACTCCAACATTTTCCTAAGGAGTACTGATGCTATTTTTCGCAGAATACTCGACTGAGCTAAACTTGGACTTGTCTAAACTATAATGGTTTCCTTATATTCGTGTTGCCGGATGATCAGTATGTTCCTTTTGATATGTCTTCAATAAACCTAAAAGAATCAAACTGTTCTCAAGCAGAAGAAGGCAACCTCGGCACCTGGCATGATGGACTCCTTTATGGTCCTTCTGAAACTTCCCAGCTACCCACCATTTAATTGCAAACCTGTTTGTTACAAAATCCTTCAGGGTTGAGCCAACCCGCAGACAGTTGGTCCGAGTCAAAGTTTTCATATATAAAGCCGGTGAACCATCAGCCTGAGAATTTCAGAATGATACCCTAACATCCTCGTTAGCAAGTTTTTTCACCCAATACTCGCTGACAGAACGGGCATATCTTACCAACAATGGTTTATATTAATCCTACTGTTCAAAAAGCGTTCTTGAAAGGAATTAATGGCTGTATCGAACACAATATTTTTCTTCAGGATGCCATTGCGTACTCTAAATTCAAGAAAAAGACATTACATGTGACGTTTTTGCGAGCTCGCAGACGCCTGGGGCCAGCGTAGTCCACTTGAATCGCCACGCTATGGAAAAGATTCCACCGCCCGGATAAGACCATCACCTAGACCTTGTTTGTGTAAACCCTGTATTCTCGGTTTAACGTTTGTCGTGCGGGCCAAGTTGGAACTCTGTGGGTGTTTGAATTTAAAAGAGGAACATTTAAGGGGGACCCATGTCCGCCAATTATTTCTTGATGTGTTTCATCCTAATCATCGAATCCTTGAAATGGGCGGGACAATTGGCTTTTGATCATGGCGGAGATAAGTCATAACCACTCCGTCTGCCGACGACTTTATCTTTTAACCGGCACACAAAATTATACATCAAAAGATCATAAACGAACTTCAAGGAAAAACACAGAGCATGGGTCTGTCCATTAAAACCCAAGTAAATCGTCGTTCTTTTCTATATGTCGTGGTATCCCTAAGGTAGTTGAATACAGCATGTGGCAATCGAGTAACTTCTCTCAAAGAAGACCCGCAGAAATTCTTGGGTGCTATGATCACTCATTCTTGC
The DNA here is from genome assembly GCA_023653785.1 of Ophioderma brevispina. NCBI lineage: Eukaryota > Metazoa > Echinodermata > Ophiuroidea > Amphilepidida > Ophiodermatidae > Ophioderma > Ophioderma brevispina. Next base: position 13,464 of record JAMKCH010026521.1, read on the forward strand.
ATCCAAAAAGATACATTGGGCTTAATACTGTCTAAATTTGAACGTGGTCTTAACAACATTGACAGTTTGCCCTTTGAAAAATGAATTTACAGTTGCCTATAGAGAGATACTTGTTTTGCCATCAATTCCTTCTGCCTTACAGTGCACGACTTACTAACTCAACCTTGCTCTGTTGATAAATGTGATATTTTTCTTAAAAATGGGTTGGAGTCCCCAAATATGGCGTTAACATCGCCCTGATTCACATGAAAAACGGCTTTGATATCCCTCGGGCCTCAACATTTAGAACACAAGTCTTGTCTTGCCTACTTAGACCAAGGACTAATAGCGATTCAACAACCATATAGCCAATTCACCCTGAAACTTGAAAGAGAAGGTCACTGGAACAGGAAAAATTCTCTACATAAGTATGTGTGATCAGTTCATCATAGTCTATTGATAATGACCAAGGTTCCAATTGACTACTTAACCTACGATCAAAGGAATTCCTATAATCAGATTCCCGTGAGTATTTGGAAATCGTGTTGTTGAGCCCTTATTACCCAAGTGGATTAGCCAATTCTAAAAAAAAAAAAAAGGGGGAAATATTAAAAAAAAAAAAAAAAAAAAAAAAATAAATATTCCAATCTGAATCTGACGTGGAAATCCATAATGTACAGTCTTCCTAAGGGCGTCTTAAAGTTTGCTGTTAATGCAGCCCTGGACTCGCTCCATCAGTTACCACCTTTACAAATGGGGGAAACTTTGATGGTTAAATGCCCTGCTCTGTCAAACAAGTTACCCTTTTCCAATCCTCAACAACTGCACTCGTCTGCTCGCAGCATCCCCTCTGGCGGCATAATAACGATCAAAAAAAAAAAAATACGCCTTATAATAGCCTCTTTGGAACATATCAACTGTTGAGAGCAAAAAGGCGCGTATAACAGCTGATATTGAGGTCCTTTTGGCAGGGGGTACGGGGTTCCACCTGACGTCATCCCCACAGTCAAAAAACCAGACATTGTGTTGAATTTTCCATCTTCAAAAAAGATCTTCTGGTCGAACTCACCGTTCCCTTCGCAGCAAATATTGAAAAAAGTCATAAGGTAAAAGTTGACAGATATGCTCTTTGGTTGACGACCTCCAAAATGGCTTACACTTGCAGCATTTTTCCTATTGAATTTGGTTTTCAAGAGCCTTCTAACAAAACCTAATGGAACGTCCCCCCCCGCCTCCAACGTCTTCTCCGCACGCCAAATCTCATTAAAATCAAATATCTGATTTAAAAACTGACATCTCAAACGGCTCTTACCTCTTCTTTTTCCCATCTCCATTCTATCAGGTGGGGGGGGGGGCGAGAAGGAAGTGGAATGTTGTCATAACCTATTGGCATAGTAGTCGACCAGGGTTGCATATCTGTCACCAGACCTGATTTATTGTGATTACTGCTCGGTAACTGTTTTAAACTTTTTTTTATCGTTAAATGTATTGTCCTATACCTTTCCTGGTGGTCCTAATAGACCCCAGATGCCTTGTTCTGTGACAAACGTGACTTCTTATATGATATGATATATTTTGATATGTGAATAAAGATGATTAATATATGAACATATGCTACAGTCCGTCTGGACCAAGCGCTCAATCCGGGCGCCGTGATGTCACCGAATCTGACTATGTCGCTCATTGGGCGATGTTTCAACGCCAAATACGGCGAGGTATTTGCTATTTTTGAAAAAATTAAGTGAGACCACAAGGCAAATTTCTCCACAAAAATATTTTTGCCAATTAACTTTAATACCATATCTAAAATCTCAGCAGTCAATTTTTTTTCATCAGGATTTCTTCTGCTACCTGAGGTAAAGTTGGGAATTTTTTAGAAATGAAAACGTTACAAATTTTTGAGATGCGCACCTTTGGCAGTAAATCACTCCTGTTTCATCACTTCAGGGAAATCCCAGTCGATTGCCATATGGTGTGTGTCCAGCTATAGCCTCATCTTCAAATACAAGGTTTAAAAAGCACTAACTTTTCTATAAGAATTGACAGAAAATTTAACAACGCATGCCGTATTAATCTGAAATGGTAGCTTCTGCACTTCGCATAAGGCCGAAATGGCTATGCGCACGTGCAGTAACAGCATATATGGCGATGCCCTTACAGAATAAGCTACTGGAAGTAATCTATCACGTTTGAGTCCGATTTATGCACTTTGAACTTGTATTTTTAACAAAATCATTACTGACGGAATTAAAAAGGTGATATACCGTAAGCACTCGGGTATAAGCCCACCCCCCTAAAGGAAGATTTTACTTCAAAATAGGGGTGGGCTTATACCTGGGGAGGGGCTGGAATGGGAGCAAATCAATCAGATACAAATTTCAATATCATTTCAAGAGCATAATTATTCCCCAGATACCATTTTAAAAATAATTAGGGTTCGGGCTATAACCAGGGGGAGAAAAATGATATTTCAGCTCATTTTGTCCTAACTCTTATTTCATGCAGCTTTATCCCCTGAGCATTTTTGACACCAAATTTGTCAAAATTGGTCAAAAAATGAGAAGGTGCCCCCCAAAACGTGATTAAGGGGGGGTCTGAAAAGGGTCTGAAAATGATAAATTTGTCAATTACTGTAATTATATATGGCATTTTAGCCATTTTGGTATCTAAACATATGTATTGAGGTCAAAGAATCCATTTGTAAATGTTCCAGCAGTGTCAGAGCTACCAACCAAACCAGCGTTCGTAAATATGGTCATTTTTGGTTAATTCAGCTATGAGGGCGCTTTTGCCTTTAACAGGTACATGCGCTTTCTTATTGCAATAATTGAAAACTTATCCTAAAGGTAATCATTGATAGTACCTACTCCAGAAATTTTGAGCTCTTTAAACTGAACAGTTTCGCTTGTGGAAGCCAGTAATTGCGAATACGTAATTACGCAATTGTGAATAGGTTTGTGTGTAGTGTAGGCCAACAAACTTTTGCACCTATGTTTTCAATAGAGTCATTGCAGAATTATAAAAAAATTGGTCCCCTACTTTGTGACCAAACGAAAACCGGAGCTATGTGCTGGAAAATTTCAGAAACATTCTTTAATACAGCTTATCTTCAATTCTACACGAAAAATATCTCAAAATGGGTATTAAGGTTAGGGCGTGGCCTGGCCACACGCCCGTGGCTTAATATCACGTTGTATAAAATGGCTAATTTTATGAAAACGAAAAATCGAAATCTGACGAAAATCATCAAAATGGATTCCTTGACCTCAAAAACATGAAAAACTAACCCTAACATTGCTAAAATGTGGTTGTAATTCCAGTAACTGACACATTTATCATTTTCAGACCCTTTCAGTCCCCCCCCCCTCAAAATTGATTTTGGGGCGGCACATTCTCATTTTTTTGGCCGATTTGCCAAAATGGGGTGTCCAAAATGCTCAGGGGGAATCAAGCTGCTCAAATACGAGTTAGGACAAAATGATCGTAAACATCATCATTTATAGACACCCCTAATTTAATGTCACATAGTTAAACAACAAAAAGTTCAATTTTCCCATAACATTCTTGCATAAATCGTAATTATACTAGCAACAAGCCATCCCAATGTATTGGGCCCTACGTTGATGGCTCTATAGAATAGTTCAAGTTTAAAAGGTGATTTTGTTGGGTACTTACATGCCACATTATGTCCTGAATGCTAAAATTACAACCTGGGCTGTCTTATACCGGAAGGTATGCTAGCTCCTGTATTTTCTTTAAAAATTGGGGTGGGTTTATACCCGACGGTGGTGCTTATGCCGAGGGTGGTGTTGGGACTTCAGGAGAACACTTAGTATTGCCTTCTATTGGCCGTTTGAAGTGTTACAGCGGGCGGCCTTGTGACGTGTTAAGGTTAATGGCTGTCCAGAACTAAATCAAAGTCTAGAAATGGGCATCGGGCCAAACATAGTGTTAAATTGAGCCCTGTTGATGATGTCTATTACACCCATCGAATGTGTCTGCATCTTGCTCAGTACAAACCCTCAGACCAGTCAAGGACAGACATAGGATGCCACAGCAGAATGTGTGTTGACATTCATTTACTGTTTACTTTCATTTGAAAGGAGTAACTCTGAATACAAAGACGTAATTACTGGACAATATGTTAGGTAAACCAAGATTTAGGCCAATGAATTGAGAGATGGTCACTCATCCACGCATTTCACCCTTATGGAATACCCTTCATCCACAAACCCTCAAACAAGGGGCCATGATTGACAGTGCTTGTTTAGTTAGATATCATGATATTTTCATGAACAAAACCCATTTTTTCTTGATTTTTATTAAAATTGTAAGCAAGTGTGTTCAGTGTTATGTGACAATTTGGATAGTAGTCACAACTCTAAATGAGATTTAGGTTAAGTTTCACTCATACTCCTAGGTTTGAGGCAGTTACAGCATGTAAAAAAACCAACTTATGGGCCATGTGACATGTTGTTGTGCTTTTAAATACCCTGTCTTCCATGAGGTGAACAGTAGGAACCCATGGATGCGATCCATTTGTAGTGCTGTATAAATTCTCCAGCGACATTCTATAAGGAAAACAGAGAATTTATAAATCAATGTATATACATGTAAAGCCAATATATCACATGTACTTATGTTTGTAATCATTTTCTAAATTATTTTACCAGGGTTTCTGTGTAATCAAGGCAGGATTTGGTGCACAATTCCAAAATACAACTTTTAAAACTTGGAAGGTATCAATGCAATTAAATAAAATCACAAGTGTAACTGTGGTGGGGGGTACAGATTTTCCAGAAGTGTCTAGATTGGGGGGAGGGAAGTTTCAAACCCCTGAAATACTACTACCTTCTTTTGATTAATAATTTCGTTGTCGCTTACCATACAGTTAAAATGCAGCTTCCCAAAATCCTCTAAAATCCTCTTAAGCCATACTGCCATTAAAAGCATGCTATGCATGTTCTGGGGAGAGCTTTCTAATATTGATAATGTATCACTGTATTAGTGTAACACCTTGAAGTGATTGACTTCTTGATCAATCAAATAGATGCACAATAAGGCAAAACAAAAAAAAATTGTTGCTGTAACCCAAACGACCTTAACAAATTGCTTACCGGACCTATGATTTTTTTATGCACAATTACAAAAAATTACCAACAAAAAGTGAAAAGATCAGGAAAAAAAGTAAAAATCCAAAAAAATAACAAGTAAAATAACAGATCTTGCTATGTGTTATATTACCCTCAAAAATTTGATTAAAATATATTTTCTCAATTTATTTGAGAAAGATTTCTCCACAGGAAAAGTATTTGTTTACATAAAAAGAGGAGAAAAGGGGATTCCCTAGAGCTGTGGTGCCCAGGATGCACCTGTAGATAGATTGCACAATAAGGGTAATGGGGAATTCCCCAAGCATGCTAAAATTAGAAACTTGTTATGTGAGATCAAAACATGTAAGTAAGGGAATTCCCCACAAAGTTAATAATAATGATGTAATT